>JAODAL010002957.1:0-183492 GCA_025379985.1 Phyllomedusa bahiana
GCAAAATGGAAAAAAAGTGGTAGGCACGGCACAGCCACAGCAGCACATGAGGTCAGACAGTGGCACAATGACAGTGTATAGGTCACGGCAGTAGCCACAGCAGCAGCATGAGGGCAGAGTGGCACAATGACAGTGGTAGGTCACGGCAGCAGTCACAGCAGCAGCATGAAATCAGACAGTGGCACAATGACAGAGAGTGTAGGTCACGGCACCCGCCACGCAGCAGATGAGGTCAGAGAGTGGCACAATGACAGTGTGGGAGGTCACGCAGCAGCCACAGCGCAGCATGAGGTCAGACAGTGGCACAATGACATTCTGGAGGTGGCAAAAACAGGAGTAGGCCACAGACTGGGCAATGACACAGTTTTGAGGTCAACGGCAGCAGCCACAGCAGCAGCATGAGGTCAGAGAGTGCACAATGACAGTGTGTGGTCACGGCAGCAGCCACAGCAGCAGCATGAGGGCAGACAGTGGCACAATGACATTCTGGAGGTGGCAAAAAACAAAGGGGTAGGCCACAGAGTGGGACAATGACACAGTGTGGAGGTACGGCAGCAGCCCCGCAGCAGCATGAGGATAACAGTGGCACAATGAACAGAGTGTTAGGTCACGGCAGCAGCCACAGCAAACAGCAATGAGGTCAGACAGTGGCACAATGACAGTGTAAGGTCACTGCAGCAGCCACAGCACAGCATGAGGTCAGACCGTGGCACAATGACAGTGTGTAGGTTTACGGCAGCAGCCACAGCGACATGAGTCAGACAGTGGCACAAGACACAGTGTGTAGGTCACGGCAGCAGCCACAGCAGCGCAAAACATGAGGTCAACAGTGGCACAATGACATTCTGGAGGTGGAAAAACAGGAGTAAACCCCAGAGTGGAACAATGACACAGTGTGGAGTCACGGCCAGCAGCCAGAGCAGCAGCATGAGGTCAGTCAGTGGCACAATGACATGCTGGAGGTGGCAAAAACAGGAGTAGGCCACAAGAGTGAGACAATGACACAGTGTGGAGGTCACGGCATAATCCACAGCAGCAGCATGAGGTCAGACAGTGGCACAATGACACATGTGTAAGTCACGGCATCAGCCACAAAGCAGCATGAGGTCAGACAGTGGCACAATGACACAGTGTGTAGGGTCACGGCAGCAGCCACAGCAGCAGCATTGAGGTCAGACCAGTGGCCACAATGACAGCGTGGTAGGTCACGCATCAGCACAGCAGCCAGCAAGATGTCAGACAGTGGCACAATGACATTCTGGAGGAGTCAAAAACAGAGTAGGCACAGAGTGGGGCAATGACAACAGTGTGGGAGTCACGTAGCAGCACAGCAGCAGCATGAGGTCAGACAGTGGCACGAATGACATTCTGAGTGGCAAAAACAGGAATGAGGCCCACAGAGTGGGCAATGCACAGTGTTGTAGGTCACGAGCAGCCTCCACAGCACAGCATGAGGTCAGACAGTGGCAAAAGACATTCTGGGGGCAAAACTGAGTAGCCACAGAGTGGCACAATACAGAAGATGGAGGTGAACGGAGCAGCAGCATGAGGTCAGACAGTGGGCACAATGAAAGAGTGAGGATGTGGGTGGGCAATACTAGTCCCAGTAAAAATGGTTGGTGGCAGATTAGAAACTGTCACCAGATGTGTGGGCATCAGGTGGGTGGCGGTAATCAATCCAGAATTAGTGCTGAGGCAGGTAATATGAACCCATACTCATTTCCTCACAGTTTTGGGTGAGGCTCATGGCTGATTGTAGGGTCTGACGCCTAAGAGCATTGGTGAGGTGGAAAACCTGCCGATCCAGCGCCTGATTCAACTTGTCAAGGTCAACCGTTCCACTTTCCCATGACAGCGGGTTCATCCTTGGGGTAACGATGACCCCCGATGCACTGAACACCCGCTCTGATGCCACAACAAACTGGCCGGGCAGGACCAGCTTCTCCACTGCAAACTCGGCAAGTTGCGGCACACATCCAGTTTGGTTGCCCATAGATCCAGCGGATCTTCTAACTGGATTGGCAGAGTGCTGACCAAGTAGGCTACCACCTGTTGGTTCAGGGTCTGACTCCAGGTTCCTTGCTGCCTGCTGCAGCTGGCTGGAGACTGCCCTCCTCACTAGGCGGGTTGAAGGAAGCTGCTCATCAGTGACTCCAGACTTAGGTTGCTGCTGATGGAGCTGGTACTGCTCCTACCCCCCCCACCTTCCTTCAGCAGCCGTGGCTGTAGTACATGAGCGCTGAAGACCCCACGGTCGTGACCTGTCAGAGGAGGGAGCGATGCCCGCAATAGGCATGCGGCCAACGACTACGGAGTATTTCCCTATAGTATTTGATTTTGTCCTCCCTCTCAATAGCTTTGAAAAAGGCTCCCATTTTGGACCTGTAGCGAGGGTCCCAATAGGGTGGATAGCCAGAGTCATCCCTCTGCCGGATGCGACTTTTCGGCTGTCACTAGCCAGGCAATCGCATGCTGCGGGCCATCTGCACAAGTGACTCCAAGGGGCTCCCTGCCTCCATCTCCACTGTATAGTGCCACGGTGCTTTGCGGGTCATCTGCCACGTCTTCCTCATCTCATCACCTCCTCCAGCTGCTCCTTCACCTCCTCTCTTGTCACCTGGGTAGAAAATCCACTCATTTCACCAGACAATGCCTTCTGCACCAATGTCCTCCTCCTCCATTTAAGTCCCCACCGGACTCATGTGGCCGCGAGATGTAGTCTCCACGTCTCCTGTCCACTGCCCAGACAGTTTTTTCAGCATCTGTTCCAGGACATGAAGCAGTGAATGACGTTATTCATCCCGTAGTCCTGGAGACTGACAAATAATGGGCCCACTCAATGGCCTCAACAAACGGCAAGTGTCATGCATGAGCTGCCCTGGCTGACATCAAAGTTACACAGGGGAGTAGGCTCCATGTCCGCCTGGATCATCAAAAAATCGTTAATGCCTTTCTCTGTTCATACATTCCGGTCCAACATGAAGCAAGGGCTGGAATTCCAACGGGTGGAACCCGCATATCAGAGTGTGCTGGGAGGCCTCTGCCGCTGCAAGCTCGAGGATGGTGTTCCTAGCTTTGTAGGAATGGATGAAGTGCATGCACAGTTTCCTGGCCATTTTCCAGAATCTTCTAAGATCGATGGAAGACTCAGGAGACCTTTTCACATACCAGAATTGAACATGTGCGCCATGCAGGCCGCATGTGACCCATCCCTCCTCGTGCAGCACGGACACCATGTTCCTCCCCTTGTCCGTCACCATGGTTCGATTTGCAGTTGGCGCGGAGAAAGCCACACATCGATTTCTTGCTGCATGAACGCGAGGGGGGGGGACGGAGCAGTTCCTCCCCTGTGTGACTTCGTTCAGCCCGAGGCAAGCCAGGTGTAGAACTGCCGTGACACCGCTGTGCCCTACACATGTAGTATGATGGAGCAGTACTAGTGGAGACTGAATGGTGGTGGTGGTGGAGGAGGAGGAGGCGGACATTGCAATAAAAAGGAGGGAGGCGCAGTTTGACAACGTGAGGCCGAAAGCGGCCGTCTCCTGTCCAAGTTGTTGGTGTGCCTGCTGGAAGCACATTCACCCAGTGGGCGTAAGACATGTACTGGCCCCTGACCGTAGTTACAGCTCCGAGACGTCCTCGCTGCCATGCACCTTTGGAACAAACCCTATAAGCTCAGGACTGGCCCACCTCTGTTCTACATATTATATGAGTGCTGGTACTGCCTTTTTTGGAAAAGAAATTACGGCTTGGCAACTCCTCCATCCCGGCACGGCACAAGCAATAGTTCTCTGAACGGTGCAGAGTCCACATTTGGAAAGGGAGGGACTGCAGCACCAACAACTTGGACAGATTACGTCAGCTTTCTGCACCTTAGGATGGGGGGTGGATGCATACGGGTTGTCTCTTTGGCACTCGCCTCGCTGAACGACTGCTGGCGCCATGAGTAGCGAGGAAGCAGGAGCATCTGGACCGGGAGATGAAGTCAAGGAGAAACAGCTCCCTTCTGCAGAGGTGGGTGGAGACTTGACTGGCTGCAATGGCATGCTTGCCACTGGTGCGCTGCTGCTGTTGCTGTCGGCGGCAGGAAGGACCCCCACATCTGAGCCACGTTTTCCTCCCAGCCACCGGATGGTGACGCAGCATGTGTTGAACCAGGGTCGTGGTGCCAACATTCGCTCCCTGGCCACGCTTCACTTTCTGCCTACAGATTCACATAGACCCATATTCGCTCCACCGGTGTCTTAGCAAAGAACTGCCACACCGCCGAGTATCGGATTTTACCACCAACGCCCGCAATGAGTGACTACTGCACGCCGCGCCTCGCTGAAGCCCTGTGCCGCTACTTTCTTGGACTGCGAAGCGGGTTTTTACCCCGTGGCCGCTTTGGCTCCTGACTCACACTGCTGCTATCCTGCATGACTCAGCTGCCACACAACCCACTTGCTGGCTGTGCCGCTGCCTGACCGTGCAAGCTGACTCCCTCTTCTCCTGACGAAGATGAAGCCCATGCCTCAATCGGCTCCCAAAGTGCGGCTCGGCTACATCATCATCTAATTTGTGTTTCATTCGCCCACTTGCTGGCCTCATCACCAGTCTTGGTACGCAGAGGCTGACCCCTCACAACAAGACCTCCCATGCCACTCTCAACATCTATACTTTGCCGCCTTACGCAAGAAGCAGGGATATTGGCCCCATTTCGTTCGCTGCCAATTAGCTTGCACTGCCCTCACTCAAATTGTTCATCCTCGCTATAAATGGCGCAGAGCCCAGACCAACATAGTAGATCTCTGGGCTAGGGAACCGGATGGGACAGAGGGCGGGTCGAGACAGTTAGGCTGCTGACCCGCCCACCCCGCCCCCCCCTACCCCCCCCCCCCGGCCACGCCAACTAAGGGTTGTGTCTGATGTTCCCCACCGACTCTTGGCCTGGGGTTGTCAATGGTCATCTGGGAGGAAGTGGATGAACTAGTCAACCAATCAATGAACCGTGGGTTGCTAGTCAGACACAAGGCCTCTAGATGACGCGGCAGTTGTGGCCTCACCGAGTGACCCCTGCTGTTACGTCCCCTTGCTGTTGCTGCGGACCTGGGCCCAGGAATGGTTTTGAGCCTCTGCCACTCGCAGGTAGAAGAGCCTGCCACCCTCTGTCTGACATACTGTTTTGTTCTAAATGTACAGACACTGTTTAGATGAAGATATCTGTATATGATAAATACCCACCCTGTATTGACTCCAAATGAACCCATTAACAAGCTTGGAACCCTTGGATATAAATTCGCTCCACAAATGGACAGGAAAAATTGACTGTATGTGCCGTTTAAAAACACGTGTATTTTACTGAATATTAAAAAAAGCACAAACAGGCTTAATTAACCCTTCGTAAATGAATTATGCACAGAATTCTTCTGTGGCGGTGAAAAACAAAGTTTCTTTTAACTGAGTACAACTGCATAACAACGCATAATTAACCCCTTGATTTGAAATTGCGCCAAACATTGAGCGAACCACAAACTACGAGCTTTGTAGCGTGTTACAATGCGTGTTTTTCCTACACAGCAACACAACAAAGAAAAAATTTGTTAATTAACCTTCGCTGTGATTATGCTACAGGAAAATTGTATTTTTGGGGGTAAAAAGACCGTATTTTTGTCACCATAGCAGAAAAACAAACGCCTTTAATTTAACCCCTGGATGTAAATTGGCGCAAAAGTATAGAGCAGCCACAAACTACTAGCTTGTATGCGTGTTTACAAATGCGTGTTTCTACGCACACAACAAGAGAAAAAATTTTTAATTAACTTTCCTGTGATTATGGTAGCCAGGAAAAATTGTGTAATTTTTGTGCAGTGAAAAAGACTATTTTCTTTAGTCGCTCACCACAGCCGCAGAACAACGCTTAATTAACCTCCTGGATGTAAATTGCGCAAAAGAATTGACAGCCCCAACTACTAGCTTTGTAAGCCGTGTTACAATTGCGTGTTTTCTACGCTACACAACAAGAGAAGAAAATTGTAATTACCTTCGCTTGTGAAACTAAGCTACAGGAAAATTGTAATTTTTGGCGGTGAAAAAGAGTTTCTTGAGTCACCACAAAGAAAAACAACGCTAATTAACGCACTAAACCGCCACACTTTACACACTATCCAGCGATTAACACACAATCCTCGCGCAGAACCTAGTCGCACAGCGTAACCCACATACCAATATCCAAAATGGACCCAGCCAGCCCTATCCTAAGAGACGACGACCAGCACGTCACAAACACCACATAACAACTTACTAACCAATACCTAAATAAAAAAGTAATTCACTCAGACATAAATCAAAGAACAACGCGTCTCAGTTATACACATAACATATTTGAGACAAAACAGATGTTTCTTTAAATGAATACAACAGGAATTTTGGGTGTTTGGTTGTTGGGGGTTTTTATTAACTAAAAATTAGGAAAAACAAACAAAATCCTAATACTACATCACCAAAATAATATAATCCTCTCTAAATTCACACTATAACGCGATACACCTAAATTGAGTTGTAACTTTAAATGTTGTACTAGCTCTGTTCTATCTTATGGTTACTCTTTGATTAGATTGTCGTCGCGGCTATACTTTGTATGAACAACATTTAAATTATACCCTAAGAGCACTTAATCTATCTCTCTCTCACACTCTCACATATGTATATTACTAAAGTAAAATATAATTGTGTGATATGATAATTATAAGTAAAGGACAGCGATCGCGCGCGATCGATTGGTATACCGCTCCCCACATAATTACGCTGTAATTTTAATTGTTAAGTTGTGGATTTAAATAGAAGAAAGAAGATAGGAAAGTGATGGTAAGTGTTTAATACTCCTAAATGCTCGATAACTAGAACCTAGAACTAATAAATGCTAACAAACGAACTACTCTTTCAATCGGAGCGCAGACAGCATATGACCACCACCTTCGACTTAATAGTGCGTGACGTCAAAGAATCCCGCTGGTCCTCTGATGGCTTTCATAGCTGCACATGTACATGCAGGCTATGCCCCTTCTTCCCTCCCAGAGTGCTTTGCCCCATGTAACCGCCATTCTCGAAGCCATTTTATCAATCCAAAAGCACACTTCGTTCACCCAAGTCCCCCAAAACTTCGACTTCGTTCAGAACCGAAGTTTTCCTGTGATTATGTGATATGTGATATGTGATAGGTGATATAGTGATATGTATGTACGGGACTGCGGCAGTAGTCTGGCGTTCTTTCAGCCCAAAAACTGTCTCAGCAATCTGTGCTCGATGTATGAGCAGGTACACTCCAAAATTAGGCGCATTATAAATCACCCACAGCACTTTGTAATGCGCCTAAAATGTTGGGGTATTCTGGAGGCGTGTCGCACTACAACCGTATGAAGCTACACATTTATGACTGTTTTTCAGCAAATCCAGGTACATTACTTCTGGAACAGGTAGACCAATTTAACAGTAGTTTACCTGAGCCTGAATTGTCACTTTGCAGCTAGAAAGCGCTAAATTTATGACCTGCAGTAGAACAGGTTCATAGATTTAGGCGCATTCTAAACTACACATGCACTAAAAAAAATGGCGCCTGAGCACCAAAAATCATACGTGTTTCCCAAAGTGCACAGACACAAACAATAAATCACTATATAGTTACTGTATAAAGAACAAAGTACACAGTCTATGAAATGAAACAATACATAAATACAAATGTATCAAGATACACACAAATGCAATATAATTAATTGATTGAGGGACCATGTGCCAGAAATATTTGCAAGCCAATACATAAACTAAGTTAAATAGTTTATAATGGCATCCTAAGGCTATGTCTACACTGCAGTGGACAAAAAAACGACCTGAAAACGAATTACTAAAAACGTTCATGAAACTGAGTTTTCTGTCCACTGCCTGTTAAAATAGCAGCTGAAAAAACGGCCGTTTTTTGTGCGTTTTTCGGGGTTTTGGAGCGTTTTTTTGAAGCGTCTTGCTCGCTTTTAATTTATGCACAAATTAAGCCATTGGGGGGATTGTAAACTACACTACAGTGGAGTTAACATGTTAGTAGTCACTTCCTTAAGATCACTGTAGCCATTGTGAGCACATTGTCCTTTGTGTGCAGCTGCTGCGTGCTACTAGCTTTATTAAATTTTGCACCAAATCCACAAAAATCCCCATTATCTTTCCATACAGCAAGATAACTGTATTAGCATCAAAATCTGTAAAGAAAAGATTTAGCGCCAAACTCCCAAAAAAACGCATTTTTGCGCCAAATTCCGTAAAAAAAAATATATTTTTATTGTCAGAAGCGAGATCATTTATTAGCGCCAAAATTTTTTAAAGATATTGAACTAAGCCCCCAAACCCGTCAAAAATCGGATTCTGGCGTTATTAACGCCAAAATCAGTAAAAAAAATTATTTTAGTGTTAAAAAACGTAAAAAAAATGGATTTTTGCGCCAAAATGCATAAAAAAATGGATTTTTGACGTCAGAAGCGAGAACGTTATTGGCGCTAAAATCTGTAAAAAAACTTATTTTAGTGCCAAAAAACGTAAAAAAAACGTATTATTGCGCCAAAATCCATAAAAAAAATGTATTTTTAGCGTCAGAGGCGAGATAACGTTATTGGCGCTCAAGTCTGTAAAAAAAATTATTTTAGTGCCAAAAAAACGTAAAAAAAAAAGTAATCTTGCGCCAAAATCTGTAAAAAACGTATTTTTGCCGTCAGAAGCGAGATAACGTTCATAGCGCCAAAATCAGTAAAAAAAATTATTTTAGTGTCAAAAAGCGTAAAAAAATGGATTTTTGCGCCAAAAACCGTAAAAAAACTTATTTTTAGCGTCAGAGGCGAATAACGTTATTGGCGCTAAAGTCTGTAAAAAAAATCATTTTAGTGCCAAAAAACTTAAAAAAACGTATTTTTGCGTCAAAATGCGTAAAAAACGTATTTTTGGCGTCAGAAGCGAGATAACGTTATTAGCGCCAAAATCAGTAATAAAAATTATTTTAGTGTCAAAAAACGTAAAAAAATGTATTTTTGCGCCAAAATCCATAAAAAAACTTATTTTTAGCGTCAGAGGCGGAGATAACGTTATTGGCGCTAAAATCTGTAAAAAGAAATTATTTTAGTGCCAAAAAACGTAAAAAAACTGATTTTTGCGCCAAAATGCGTAAAAAACTTATTTTTGGCGTCAGAAGCGAGATAACGTTCATAGCGCCAAAATCAGTAAAAAAAATTATTTTAGTGTCAAAAAACGTAAAAAAATGGATTTTTTGCGCCAAAAACCGTAAAAAATCTGTAAAAAAAAATATTTTAGTGCCAAAAAACGTAAAAAACCGCATTTTAGCGCCAAAATCCGTAAAAAAAGTCTTTTTGGCGTCAGAAGCGAGATAACGTTATTAGCGCCAAAATCTGTTAAAACAATTATTTTAGTGTCACAAAACGTAAAAAAACGTATTATTGCGCCAAAATGCGTAAAAAAAAAGTATTTTTGCCGTCAGACTCGAGATAACGTTATTAACGGCAAAACCTGTAAAAAAAATATTTTAGTGCCCAAAAACGTAAAAAAAAGTATTTTGCGCCAAAATCCGTAAAAAAAACGTATTTTTGGCGTTAGCGGCGAGACAGCGTTATTAGCACCAAAATCTGTAAAAAAAATTATTTTAGTGCCAAAATCCGTAAAAAACGGATTCTGCCGCCAAAATCCGTAAAAAACGGATTCTGCCGCCAAAATCCGTAAAAAACGTATTTCATCATCAGTAGCAGAATAACTTTATTAGCACCAAAATATGTTTAGAAAAGGAGTTTAGCATCAAAATCTGTAAAAAAAACAGATTCTGACGCCAAAATCTGTAAATAAACGTATTTTTAGCAAAAAAAAATATGAATTGCGCAAAAATCGTTAGCGACCAAAGCATGATCATTTGATTACAAAAGGTACAAAAAAGGAACTCATCAGACACTAGTATGTAGATTTGATAATGAATAACCTTTGTTACACCCACTATAGGTGGGACTTGGGTCTCCTGGGAGGGTTTTCATTGAAAAATCGCGGCAAAAAACGCAGCGAAAACGCGCCAAAAAACGCGCCAAAAGACGTCCGGCGCTTTACATAGACTCCTGTAGTAAATTTTCTGCCCTGTATTGGCGTTTTTTAGGCTATGTCTACACAGCACAGAAAAACATCCGTTTTTTCAGCGTTTTTCGTTTTCTAAGGCCATGTTCACACGGCTTAAAATTGCCTATTTCGGTCCGAATTACGCCCGAAGTGCGCCAAAAACGGGCCGAAAAAGCCCATTTATTACGGTAATCACATTTTTCATAGAGAACTATGGATTACCTCCCCTCCCCCCCGGGGAAGCCGCCGGCGGGGAGATAATTGACAAATGTCACTTTTAGCGCGATACCGCCGCAAAACGTGGGTTTCTTTGGGCGGCGAAGTGCCGGCCCCCCCCTCCCCTCCCCCCGCTTTCCCCCCCCCCCCACCCCTCCCGGGCCCCACGTCGTAATTGCGGCATAAATACGCCCCGCAAATACACCGTTTAACATAGCCAAAAAAAGCTGGAAAACGACTGTAATCTCTCCCATAGACTTCATTTAAACACCCTCCTCGTCCCCACCGAGCTCTTTTTTTTTGCCTTTTTTTCACGGGGCTATTTTTCAACAGCCAAAAAAAACCCCGAGCAGGGGGAGAAAATTTACTACAGGATCATGGAAACGGGGACGCTTTTGGCGCTTTTTTTTTGGGGCATTTTTCGCGGCTTTTTTTTCCGCATTTTTCAATGAAAAAACCCTCCCAGGGGACCCAAGTCTACCTATAGTGGGGTGTAACAAAGGTTATTTTATTTTCAAAAACTGCAACATGTCTATGAGTCCTTTTTTGTACTTTTTGTAATCAAAAGATCTATGCTTAGGTCGCTAACGATTTTTGCTCAATTCATATTTTTATCGCATAAAAATCCGTTTATTTACAGATTTTTGGCGTCAGAATCTGGTTTTTTACAGATTTTGATGCTAAACTCTTTTTCTAAACATATTATGGTGCAATAAAGTATTACCTTGCCTACTGATGATGAAAAATACGTTTTTTACGTGATTTTAGGCGCCAGAATTACTTTTTACTGATTTTGGCGCCAGAACCCATTTTATACCGTTTGTTTATGCCACTACTATGATCATTTTTATTTTACAGATTTTCTAGGCGCTAAAAACGCTGTCTCGCCGCGACATCGTCCAAAAATACGTTTTTTTACGGATTTCTTGGCGCAAGAAGTCCGATTTTTTACGTTTTTTGGGCACTAAACTAAATTATATCTTACAGATTTTGTCGGCAATAACGTTATCCTCGCCTCTTGAACGGTCCAAAAATACGTTTTTTCGGATTTTGGCGACAAAAATAACGGTATTCTTTTACGGTTTTTGACACTAAAATATTTTTTAACTGAGTTTTGTGTCGCTAATAAACGTTTCTCGCGTCTGACGCCAAAAATATGTTTTTTTACGCATATTTGGCACTAAAATAATTTTTTTTTTAGCAAGATTTTACGCCAAAAACGCGATCTCGCCTCAGACGGCAAAAAATACGTTTTTTTACGGTTTTGGCGGCAGAAAAAACGTTTTGACACTAAAATAATTTTTTTACTGATTTTGGCGCTAATAAGCGTTCCCGTCTGATGTCATATCTGAACGGTTCCACGAAAAATACCAATTTATTATTAACGCACCCCACCTATATGCCGGCCACACACAATCCAGTTTTTTTATATTTTAACACTGATTATAACCTCTCTCTGGAGGCACTTAAAAAAATATTCTTTTTATTACAAGATTACTTATAGCGGACCTAAAAACACACGAATATTTCACGTCCTCTGACATTGCTAAGACACAACCGCTCAACTCTTATTTTTTATACGGATTACTTAGAGCGCAAAAATATGCTTTTTTATTTTTAAACAAGTTTTGGCACTCACAAAATCCATCCTCTCAACTATCTATAAACTCATTCTTACAGAATCCTAACTCCTACACACCGCAAAAGTGCCACTTCGAACGCCGTTACTCTCCTCGCCAACTGCGCGTCTAGTCCAAACAACGCAGCCAAACATGACTGATTTCCAATTTTTATTGTGATTTTGCGGCCGCAAAAACCAGTTGTCTTATTTTGTCTATGTTCGTATAATTTGAACACCCTAAATATAATTTAAGTCTTTATTACTAGATAGTTTTCGGCGCTCTACTCTAACGTAAATCTCCGCATTCTAAGACCCAAATCAAGTTTTATGGATGAATTATAAAGTCCGAACAACCAATTAATCACAGCTTAATCTCTTCAAGTTATCATCTTCTCACGCCTCATTCTTATTATCGAGGACGCACACACCTCAAAACATAAAATACTCATATACTTAATGATCCTCCTCCAGCGAAAATTATCGAGATGCGCCATACCACCCTACAGTTACACTCTACTCATCATCCGACCAATACTACGCCAACAATACGTTTTTTTATTATACGGATTTTGGCGCAAGAATCCATTTTTTTATGGCTAATACTTTGTGGGCATCAAAACTACCGCCTATGCTAGATTTATATCAACTACGAATTCAACAGCAACTTAAATACAAAGGAGAGCTCGCGATCTACTTATTCGCGCGCGCGAACAGCCCAACATACACACTACAACCTCAATTATCTACCGCAAGCGCACTCTGGCACCAAGAGATCCAGAATCCTCTCATCTCTGACAAGGCGTACTGAAGCGAAGCATTAGCCACATCTTTCTCAAATTAACTCAAATTATCTACAAACACAATTTACTATCAAGAGCCAGCTATTATAAAACGATCTCACCATCTATGACACTAAATTTTTTTTATTTATTTTATACGGACTTTGGCGCAATAATGCAGGTTTTTTTTCGCGCTAAAAATCTTTAATTATATATTCATCACAGTGAATATCTTAAGAGACTAGAGCTACAAATCACAGTTTATACACCCTGTGCTGGTAAATGAATAGGAAACAACATACATGTGGAGTTTTATTGTAGCATCTTTTTCGCGCTGCACAAGAATCTTGATCTGCTAAATATATTTCTAATAGCAATAGTTCACTCGCAGCCACACGCACACAAAGGACCAACTCGACATGCCGCACAATTGGCGATCATCAAAGTGCGATCAAAAGAGAAGCGACTACTCTCAACATGATTAACGTTCACTACTGTCTAGTAGAGACTGTCTTAGTAATGCTATACATCCATAAAATTGACAATACAGGGAGGTGCAGAACAGTAAAAAAGGCAGAGAGCAAGACGACGTTACAAAAAAGTGCTATCAAAAAAACGACGCCAAAAATAACGAGCCGCTTCAACTCACCTCTTCTCAGCTAAGCTATAGCGACAAGAAGGAAGTATCGAGAAGGACTAATTATCTGAGATGGATTCGCATGAATAGTGTCTGACGCGGTGATGGTATGGGATGTAAGAGAGGCGTATTTCAGCTGGTCTCCACAATAGCTGTAATCTAAGCTAGACACATTGAGCAGTCAAAAACTCGTGACTATCTCCACAATATCATTATCTCTAAGTATCTCTTCGATGGAGAGTATCCACCACTAAAGGACAACCTGCAATGAACCAGGTACTCTCCGCCGCCAAGTTATAAATACTTTATGATAATAGCTCTTCTCAAAAAACTAATGACGCGAAGTCGATTCCAAAACGGAAGTAGTTCAAAATAGAGTTCTGGGTAAGAAAAATAGTCGAAGAGAAGTATAGAGAGTAAGTAGTATTAGAGATATATTTTATCAAAAGCGATGTGAGAGAGTTAATGATTGTATTTAAGAGAGAGATTCAATAAGAAGGAAATTTTAGGTTGATAAATAGATAATTCGAGAAAGTCTTAAAAAAAAGCGTAATATATATGGCGTTTGATTAGGAAAGAGAGTAATAGTAAATATATTGATAGAAAATAATAAGATATTTCGTCGAATTGAATACTTAGTTATTATTAAAGTGAATCTTAATGTCTACATAAATATTACTTGTAAATGGTATAATATGGTATAAGAGAAGGTGTATTGTTGCAAGTTGTAAAGTTGTCAATTGATATGAGATTGAGGATGTTAGATGTGAAAATTATTTGCGTAAGAAGTTGAAGGTTATTTTGTATAAAGTAGATGAGTTGTGTTATATGAGAGATTTGACTAGATGATAAGCAGAGTTATTATATTATTTTATAGATGTTATTATAATTTACTGAGAGAGTCGCGAGAAATGAGGGTGTGTATTTGTAGTTTTATGTGTGTTTGAGGATGTATAAAAATTTTTTTAGAATTTTTGAGATGAGAGTAGCTTATAGAGAAGGATTGAGATCGAGGGTGTAACTCGAGACAGGGATAAGAAAATAAAGAGGGAGATGGGAGAGTGTGGATTAGTGCTGGATGATAGAACAAATATGATTTGAAATATAATGGATATAGATTTATATGGAGTGATGTAAGAAAGATTTTAGCTCGGAAGTACGAGAGAGAAGAGTTTGAGGAGAATATGTGTAGAAGTTTAGATGGATGAAGTTTGTGATATAATGAAAGATATATGCGAGATAGTGTAGTAGTAAGTTGGCTAATGAGAGATTTAATTGATGAAGACAAATATAAAGAAGAGAAGATGTAGTTTGGTATAGAAATGAAGAATCGGATTTGTATTAGTAGAAACTATCTAGTGAAAGGATATTTAGAATTACGAGAAATATGCGTAAAGAGAAGATCAAACAAATGGAAAAAAGAAGATTATAGAATAAAATAATAATAGAAAAAAAAAATAATAGAAATAAGAAAGCTAACTTGAGATAAATACTCCCGCAATTAACCGTGTAACATACCTTACTGTCAACATTAATGTGGCACTCTCTTCTCAAGTGCAGACTGTTGACTTGCAGTTCTTCCTTCCTAGGCTAGTTTGTTTGGTGCACTCTCCTCCTATTGTTAGGTTCACTCTATTCCTCCTGTGCAGTCATAAGTTGAAATCTCTTCCTCCTGTTCAGCTGTCAAATTCAGTCTCTTAGGCCATGTTCACACGGCTTAAAATGGCACGTATTATCGAGTCCTGTAATGACGCGCCTAAGTGCGCCAATTAACGGGCCTAAAACGGCCCATTCATTACGTGTAACTTCCACAGTTCTCCATAGAGAGAAACTATGTGATTTAGCGTTCACCATTCTCCCCGCCCGGCGAATCACCCGGGCGGGGAGATAATTCACCAGACAATTCTAGCGGCGTATACGCGCCGCTAGTCAGTGATAGACAATGGGCCGGCGAAGTAGGCCGGCCCCCTTCTTACTCCCCCGCTCCCGCCCCGCCCCCAGTCATACGGCGTAGATTGCGAGGCGTAAATACTCCCGCAATTAAGTCCTTGAGGTTAACATAGCCTAGAGGGTGCTTTCACACGTTGCCGTTTTTTGATGCGTATATTCAAATGCTCTTTTTGTGTGCATGGATAGGAAACACAATAATTGCGCGTACACTACTGCAACACCACAATTGTGGCAAAAATTACCGCGATTTTTGTGCCAAGCAAATGTACAGCATTAATTCTGCTAGTACTCTTCCTGCAGCAAAAATGCATTGAAACAAAATGCATCGAAAATGCTCTGTGTGAAAGCACCCTTAGTTCTGTGCTGCTGATGGGTGCACTAATTTCCTAACGTGCAGCTGTTGAGTGCAGTCTCTTTTCCTTACTTGCAATTGTGTTCACGTTGGAGTTGCAGTCTCCTTCCCCGTGTTTTAGAGGTTGTTGGGTGCAGTCTCTTCCTCCTGTGTAGTTGTTGGGTGCAGTCGCTTCCTAATTTGCAATTGTTTGTTGGGTGCAGTCTCTTCCTCCTGTCTAGTTATTAGGTGCAATCTCTTCTTCCTGTGCAGCTGTTGAGTGCAGCCTTTTCCTCTGGTGCTGTTGTTAATGACCATACACAGTCAGGTTTTCAGATGGATTTTCAGATGGCCAGCAACCATCCCCATAGACCTAATAGAAAATCCGTGCAGCAGTCCACAGCTGAACGAGATATTTCTTGCCGTATGTACGGGCAGAAGATGTGAATTGTAATGGTTGAGGTGGACGGACAAATCTGCAAATCTCGGGCAGAACTGTCCCCCCAGAACCATCTAAAAGATTACAAAATACCGGCAGGATTCTTAAGACAGAATCTGACTGGTGTTTTGTCTATGCCATGTGGATGCACCCTAAGAATATGTTCACACGGCTTATTTTCGGGGCGTAATTACGCCACGCAAATACTCCGTGTGGAAGGGAGCGGGGCGGGAGCGGGCGTGAGCGGGGGGCCGGCACCTCGCCGGCCCATAGACTTTCATTACCAGCGGCACGTATACGCTGCTGATAATTCACATGTCACTTATCTCCACCAGCGGGGGATTCGCCAAGCAGGGAGAGGAGACGTAATCCATATTTTCTCTATGAGAACTGTGGATTACCGTAATGACTGGGACAGATTCCAGCCGTAATTCGCGCAGTACGGCGCGTAATTACGGACTGAAATACGCCCCATTTTAAGCCATGTGAACATGGCCTTAGATTCACTCTCTACCTTCTGTGCAGATGTAAGGTGAAGTCTCTTCCTCCTGTGCAGCTGTTGAGTAGTTTCTTCCTACTTTGCAGTTGTTGAATGCAGTCTCTTCCTCCTGCCCAGCTATTAGGTGCAATTCTCTTCCTGTGCAGTCAGTGGTTGCAGTCTATTTTGGGCTGTGCAGTTTCTCCTCTATGTGCAGTTGTTGGTGCAGTTCTCTTCCTTTGTAAGTGTTGGTGCAGTCTCTTCTTCCAGCTATTAGGTGCAATTTCTTCTTCCTGTGCAGTCAGTGGTTGCAGTCTATTTTAGCTGTGCAGTTTCTTCCTCTTCATGTGCAGTTGTTGGGTGCAGCCGCTTCCTGCTGTGCATCCGTTTACAGCAGTCGTTTTATCCTGTGCAGTTGTTGGGTGCAGTCTCTTCCTACTTTGCAGTTCAGAGATGCAGTTTCTTTATGCTGTGCAGTTGTTAGGTGCAGTCCCTTCTTCCTGTGTAGTCACTGGTTGCATTCTTTTTTTCTGTGCAGCCATTCAGTGCAGTCTCTTTTTATCCTGTACAGTTGTTTGTTAGGTGTAATGTCCTCTTTCTAGGCAATCCGTGGTGGCAGTCTCTTACTCCTGTGCAGTTGTTGGGTGCAGTCTCTTCCTACTTTGCAGTTCAGAGATGCAGTTTCTGTGTGCTGTGCAGTTGTTGTCTGCAGTCCCTTTTTCCTGTGAAGTCACTGCTTGCGTTCTCTTTTTTTCTGTGCAGCCATTCAGTGCAGTCTCTTTTTATCCTGCACAGTTGTCTGTTAGGTGCAATTTTCTATTTCTACGCAGTCAGTGGTGGCAGTCTCTTACTCCTGTGCAGTTGTTAGCTGCAGTTTCTTTCTCTTTATGTGTTGGGTCAGTCTCATCCTCATGTGCAGTTGTTGAGTGCAGTCTCTTTCTGTGCTGCTGTTCAGTGCGGTCTCTTTTATTCAGTAGAGTTGTTTGCTAGACATGGTCTCCTCTTATTGTGTATATGTTCAGTGTAGTCTCTTTTATCTAGTGCAGTCGTTTGTCAGATGTTGTCCCTTCATCCCGTGAAATCACTCATTGCAGTCTAGACCTCATGTGCAGTAGTTGGTTGCAGTCTCTTCTGCAATTCCTGGGTCAGTCTCATCCACCTGTGTAGTCTATAGGTGCTGTCTCTTTCTCATGTACAAATAGTGCCGTTTCCTCCACCTGTGTTTGCTCCAGACTTCTACTGCCTTAAGTCTCTGGACAAAGAGAAGCTACTTCCCATCAGCCATATAAGCTTTCGTGAGATTCATTTCTCTGTCAACCAGTGGCTTCTTCCCTCAGGTACCTATTCCTGGAAGTCTTACTTTCCCTGTGTCTCACTGTGTAGATACATGCTTGATTGAACCTTTGCATGTAGATACATCATGAATGTGTCCGACGCAGTGGATCCTTCACCGCACTATAGGAAAGAAGGTGAAGTACAAGGAATGCTGGGAAGTGTATGGTGACATCCATGATGGAAGAAGTAGCTAGCTTCTCCTCCATGTCAGGGTTCAGTAGTAATTACTTAAAGCTACAGTCCACAGTCCACAGATGGAGCAGCTTTATTGTCCTGAAGGAGACGCAGAGGCGGAACATTTCAGATTCATAACTCTGTTCACACACCTTCATTACCAGCAAATAATCTAGATGAACTATTAGTCTGCCACCTCATTGGTTGAGGAAGGTGTGAAGTATATGGTAATATCTGTGATTAAAGAAGTAGCTAGCTTCTCCTCCATTTTAGGTTTTGGTAGAAAGTACTTAAAGGGAATGTGTCATCAAAAATGAGTTATTGTTTAACTCATGTTTTTATGTTAAACACATTTTTTAAGAATTTTTGGTTATATTTCTTTTTCATTTTCCATATCACTTTCAATATTTTTTAATAATTCTTAAGTCCTGCAGTTTTCACTTTGGCCACTAAGCCTAATAACAGTCTGACACTTCCTGTTCTGTAGAGAAAGATTCTCAGTTGTCTGCTCATTATTAACACAAGCAGGGTCAGACTGAAAGGAGACACCAGTGTGAATAGATAACACTGGATCCACCAGTTACAAGAGGAGATGTCACAGTTCACCCTTTCACCTCCCTGCACAATGACTTCTTCCCAGGTCACAGAGCATGAAGAGAAAACTCTCCTGTAGAAGTCAATGGGACCGAGTCCTATGTGCATAAAGCTACTGTAAAGCATCACTCTGACTGCTGTTAAAGCAGTGCAAACAAGGCCTAGTGGCCAAAGTGAAAACTGCAGGACTTAAGAATGATTACAAAATATTGAAAGTGATATGAAAAATTAAAAGAAAAAAACCACAAAATTCCTAAAAAATGTGTTTAACATAAAAACGGGACTTAAACAATTAGTCATTTTTTGCTGACACATTTCCTTTAAAGCTACAGTCTAGAACATAACTGCCAGAGTGGAAATAAATGATATCATACATACACAGAGAGAGCAGATTTATTGTCTTCCAGGAGACGCAGAGCCGGAACATTTCTCAATCATATCTCATTTACGGACATTCACAACCAGATAATAATCTAGAAGAACTATTAATCTGCCGCCTCATTGGTATGAAGTGTATGGTGATATTGGTGATTACAGAAGTAGCTAGCTTCTTCTCCATGCCAGGCTTCAATAGAAATTACTTAATGCTACAGTCTAGGGCATAACTGCCAGAGAGGAAATATTTTATATTATACTCATGGAGTAGGTTTATTGTCCCACAGGAGACACAGGACCGGAACATTCAGTCATATCTGTATTCACACACATTCATTACCAGCTAGAAGAACCATTAATCTGCTGCCTCATGGATTGAGGAAGGAGAAGCAAGGAATGCTGGGAAGTATAAAGGGACTTCGGTGATAGAAGAAGTAGCTAGCTTCTCCTCCATGTCAGGTTTTAATAAAAGTTACTTAAAGCAACAGTCCAGGACAGAACTGCCGGAGAGGACATAATGCATATCATACAGGTGGAGCAGGTTTATTGTCCTCCAGGAGATACAGTCATATCTCTATTCGCACACATTTATTAACATTTGTTAATCTGTGCCTCATTGGTTGTGGGCTCCAGTATTGGTACATATACCCTCCTGTATATTATACCAGCAGATCCTGCCATACAATGAATCGGTACCAGATACAATGGTGCTGATATCTGTGATTCATTCCCCTCATTAATATGAGCATTTATTTTTATAGCTTCAGGATTTGGCAGGAACCTTGAGAAAACAATTAATTATTCAGTCAGACGCTAAAATCTGGAATCGCTTCATAGTTGGCTTCTAAAGAGAGAGAACGAACAGATCTGGAGACGAGCAGCCAGAAAGAAGCAGAAAGGAGTAACGTTACCCTAGGAGGGTGCACTGATGCGGAAACCTGTACATATCAATTACCTTGTATGGGCTATCAGATGGACTAGTGTTTGCTGTTATCAGCCATTCAGACGGTCGGAGGGTAGACCCTGCGGCTCTGTTACAAAGGAGTGTGGAGGTTGTTGGCCCTTCACAATATTCACACCTGTTGTCACTGACTTACGGGGCACAGCAGCCGCGCTCTCTATAGTGATACATTACACTAGTATATTTAGAGCACGGTCCCGGAGGAGGTACGTTTCCTTTGTGTTTTCCCAAAGGAAGAGAATGGAGAATAATAGTCACCATCATCACATCTTGCATCATCTTCTGCTCATTATTACAAGAACAAATAGAGTTAATCGGCTGGGGGACAAAAATAAAATTTGTTTCTCAGAAGATATCTAATTACCCTGTCTTACACACAACATATCACCCCTATCATCCATGAACCCAAGAGCTTACAATATCACCTATGTATTTTACACGCAACATCTCACTCATACCAACCCCAATGCTAAGAGCTCACAACCTAATCTATGTATCTTACACACAACAGATCACCCCTTATCCCCAACCCCAAGTGCTCACAATCTGATATATGTATCTTACATACACAACTTATCACCTCCTATCGTCCCTGACCCCAAGAGCTCACAATCTAATGTATCTATTATACACACAACATATCATCTCTGCCTTCCTCAACCCCAAGAATTCACAATCTAATCTATGCATTTTACATATAATCATCACCCCTATCATCTCCGACCCTAAGAGCTCACAATCTAATCTATGTATCCTACACATAACATATCAACCCTATCATCACTGATCCCAAGAGATCAAAATCTAATCTATGTATTTTACACACAACATATCACCACTATCCTCTCCAACCCCACAAGCTTTCAACCTAATTTCCCTGTTTAACAACAACATATCACCCCTATCATCCCTGACTCTAAGAGCTCACAATCTAATCTTTGTATTTTACACTCAACATATCACCTTTATCATCTCAACCCGAAGAGCTCACAATGTAATGTATCTTACACACAACATATCACTACTATAATCCCCAACCCAAAGAGCTCACAATCTAATCTATCTATTTTACACACAACATATCGCCTTTATCATCCCAACCCCAAGAGCTCACAATATAATGTATCTTACACACAACATATCACTACTATCATCCCCAACCCAAAGAGCTCATCTAATCTATCTATTTTACACACAACATATCACCCTATCATCCTTGACCTCAAGAGTTCACAATCTAATCTTTGTGTTTTACACACAACATATCACCACTATCATCTCCAACCTCAAGAGCTCACAATCCAATTTAGGCATTTTACACACAACATATCACCACTATCATCCCTGAACCCAAGAGCTCACAATCCAAAATGACAGACCCCATTACAAAAACCAAACAGACCCCATTATAGTCAATAGGGTCTGTTGTGCGTCAGTGGTGTCATTCATGAAACAGATCTAGTTCCACCTTTGCAATGGAGGCTCCAAACAGAACCTCCAATACAGATGTGAACCTGGCCTGAGGATGGGCCAAATTCATCATAGTGTCCCACGCTGTTTGTTAGCTTTACCCGTCTTTAGACTTTTGTAATTGTATTCCAGACCTTAACATAAAAAGACAAATCTTTTACATATGTATATAGAAAAACACTTATCTTAAAAGGGTACTTCCACCACATTGATTAGCTTCAAACATGTAGGGAAAGGTAAATAACGACTGGTACCAAGTAAATTGCTGTTCTGATTTTGCTTCATTTTTGAGTTAGAGCAGTTCTTATCTCCTGCTTATGTACACAAGTTTCTCTAGTTACTGGCAGCAGTGGCAATGGATGGTGACATCACTCCCTGTTATGTCTAATCATCAGCATGAAGCTAGCTTATGTTTCTTACTGACAAACTTTAACCCTTTAGAGCTCTATAGTTTTGTTCTCTGCTGTCAAAAACCCCTCCATCACCAATGTCCCTCTAACAGGGTCAGTTAGGAATAGCAGAGCTGAAATATCAGTCACTGCTGTAGAACCAACCACAGTCTAAACAGGAAGCATGAGCCTGAAACTGGCTGTGAGAAGCAGGCTCTGTGACACATTCAGATAGGATAACTCGTTTGCTACCAATTATTAGATAGATTAATTTGCAAAAGTACTTTCCTCATCACAATTGTGGTGTACTGTATTGTATTCTAACACACCTTTGCCCATGAAGCTGCACCCTTTTGTGCCATTAAGCCGTGCCCTTTGTCAGATGAGGCCTAAAAAGTATCTCTCAGGAACATTTCCGGATTTTTTTATCCTCAGTCCAATAGAAATTTCCTTTAGGTGCACAGTAGTGCCAGTAATTTTGTTTACCAGAAGCTAATTTTAGGACCACCACAGCAATCTTCTGTTGGGTCACGTGACTCGCTTTCTGACCTGCTGAAAAACATGATGCTTTTGATGCTGACCTCAGTCTCTCAATGTACTATATTCCTATACATTGAGAAGGAAGATTATTTTCCAGCACAGTTATGTAAATGGATAAAAAAATAAAAGGCTTGATACTCACATAAAAACATGATGCATATCACTGTGGAAGGTGGTAGAAGAGCAGATCACACTGAAAAAACAGCTACACGTTTCGAGCACTTAGCATGTGTCATGACTAAGAGCACATGCTAAGTGCTCGAAACGTGTAGGCTGTTTTTTCAGTGTGATCTGCTCTTCTACTACCTTCCACTGTATGCATCATGTTTTTATGTGAGTATCAATACATTTTTGCATTTTATTTATTTACATAACTGTGCTGGAAAAGAATTCTTCCTTCTCACGTTTTGCAAGTGGCTGTTTCATGGGACAGGTTTTCTGAGCATACTGTAGTCTTTGTTGTGAAGAGGAGCTGGCAACCTTGTGTCATTCCTATACATTGAGCATCCCATAGAAATACATAGAGAGATTGACTTCCAGTTCACACAGCAGACACTTGTGTTTCATCAACTCTGAGTGTGGGTCATGTGACCAAGTTGAAGACTATTGCGGCGGTCAGAAATCCTTTATTTAGCTGCTAGTAAGAGAAATGACTGATATAACTTTTCCTTTTCGAGCAATTTCTATTAGACTTTTACCAAATTAGGATGCATTTCTGACAGATCCTGGGAGCAAACACTAAAGTAAATCTTCCCCAATGTATCACTAGCATCATCCCTGAGCACAGGAGCTTACAATCTAATCTCCCTATTTTAGACACTATCTGAAACATTCTCTATCTGTTTGAAGATTAACTTCCACTAAAATAAAGAACAAAAACCCAGTAAACATAACTCTTGCCACCTTCTTATGCCACTGCAGCTCTCCCAGGAGTTATCACCCAGGTTTCCCTGTCATGTGATGTAGTGGATATATAGCTGTAGACTGCGGCTGTGGGTACAGAGTACGGATCCCCCACACAACATCCATCAGGAGATTATAAAGGATAATTAATACACTCAGGTAAACGATTTCCTTTTCATTGTGTAACAAGCTCTTATTACGATGGATTCCTGGCCGCTTACATCACATGCAAATCACCAATCAATAATTGATGCTGTAGATGTCAGACAACCACGGCTGCTCAGCTTGGACAATCAGTATCCAATGCAACAAACTGGTAATGAACGCTGGGGGAGCCTTTTAGATTTGAGCCATGCTAAATTAAGCAGAGGAACAATAAAATCAGTGTACAGATATACAGTGTCACTAGTATTTGGAGTTTTGCCATTGTAATGACTTTACCCCAAGATAATGGATGACCTGAAAGACAAGAATCCGGTGATTCCTTCAGGTGGCGTTTCCTGGTGGATACTAATACTTAGGATGTAAGATTTGAGGGGCGGCCCTGACAATGATTAACCTCTTTATGACCAATGTACTGCGCTTGATATTAAAATTTAAAAAGTGCATTTTTAGCATTTTGGGAAAACCGCATGACCTGGCTCAGTGGGTAAATATCCAATGTCTGGTACTGAGCATCGAGTCATCAGTCCATCAACAGCAAAGTCTTCAGAAACCAGCAGAGGAGGAAGGAGAAGTCATTCAGGATTATCGATGATCAATTGTGATGTAGTGTACAGCCAGGAGATGCTCATTCTTAGTAAATGTCCTCATTATTATCACTTATCCTGAGTTATCTGCCCTATGCATATGTCTCCCTAGTCACTCCACCAAAGAAGAGGGTTCATCACTCAAACTAAAATAAGATTTATATGGTCCCATCAAGGCCGTCTTAACAGCATTATGGGCATCTGGGCAGAGATGGACATTGGGCCCCCAACCAGCACAACCACTCACAGGAATAAATATATACTTGATCGATAAACTTATAACCTACAACACCACCATATAGAGACCACAGAGTGGTCAGACACCAGCTCAGGTATAACCATACATGCCAACTCTCCCGCTTTTGGCGGGGGGGTCTCGCTAATGGGGGTCACCCCCCGCCACCCCGGCATTGTTGGCGACCCTCCCGCCGCCTGGGTTATTTTAATGACCGCGGCGACAGTGTAGCGCTGGTGCACTACTCTGGCGCCGCCGGGCCGCTCCTACAGGTGGGTGAAGCGGCCGCTCACCCGCCCCGCGAGTTTCACCGACTTGTGTGGCCGCATCCACACAGTCAGTCAGCAGCTGCACGCTCCGTGCAGCTGCCATACAGGGAGAAGGCAAGAGGGATCGTTCCCCTCCTCCCTTCTCCACCTGTATGTACAGCACCAGTGTGCGCTGTACATACAGATCAGCGTCGCAGGGGGTGTGATGCGTGGCTGCACTCGCTCCCCCTAGAACGCTGAGTCGGCCGGCCGGGAGATGTCCGGAGCTGGCCATGCTGCAGGGAGCCTGGTGAGGTAAGTGGCTTTTATTATTTTATTTTTATTAACTATAGGGGGATCTACCTGGCTAACAAAGGGGGGCATCTACCTGGCTAACAAAGGGGGGCATCTACCTGGCTACAAATTGGGCTCTACCTGGCTAAAGAGGGGGCTCTACCTGGCTACAGAGGGGGCATCTACCTGGCTACAAGGGGGCATCTACTTGGCTACAAGGGGGCATCTACTTGGCTACAAGGGGGCATCTACCTGCCTGGATGGGGCACTAGCTGGTTATGGGGGGCTACTACCTGGCTATAAGGGCATCTACCTGGCCCTCTTCCAAAGCCGTTATGCAGTTAGGTGGAGTTGGTGTGGCTTTTTGAAGGGGCGTGGCACACCAACAAAATGGTCGTGTCCATGCAAATTTCTTGCCGCGGCGCACATAGCTTTTCCACTTTCAAAAGTTGACAACTATGGGTATAACCTACAACACCGCCATATAGAGACCACATTATAGTCAGATACCAGCTGGGGTCAAATCACAGGACAATAAATACAGCACTAATCCAACACAGAAGCAAAATAATCCCTGACATCCAGGAAGTTGCAGGAGACGTCTTATCTGATGAGTCATTCTCGGAGTTGTTCTTCTTCCTTTTCTTTTCCATCCGACCCCAAACGCCATGATGACTTCTCCCTTTCCATAACTTGTCCCTGTAGAATTTAATGCACAAACATCTTAGACTTCTAACGTTATCAGCAATTCACTACCAATTCCTATCTCTGTTATGGGCGCCTTCATTAAGTAAGAAATTAGTAATGTTGCCCACCAATAAGTAGGTAGGTCTATAGACCCTAGTAGGTAGGTTTTCAGGCCCACTGTAGGTAGGAAAAGTAGCCCCCTGTAGGAAGATAAGTATATATGCCCCTTGTAGGTAGATGTACAGCCACTATAGGCAAGTATACAGTTATCTGTAGATAGGTATACCGCGTTATCTGTAGATTGGTATACAGTCCCCTGTATATACAGTCCCCTGTAGGCAGGTATACAGTCATCTGTAGGTATATTGCCCCTTGTAGGTAGGTACACAGTCCCCTGTAGGTATACAGCCCCCTGTAGGTAGATACACAACCCCCTGTAGTTAGCTACGCAGTCTCCTTTTAGGTAGGTACACAGCTCCCTCTAAGTGTCTCCTCATAGATACACAGCTCCCCCTCCTTGGTATATAGCCCCCTCTAGGTACACAGCCCCCTCTAAGTATATAGCCCCCCCTAGGTATATAGCTCCTTCTAGGTACTCAGCCCCCCTAGGTACATAACCCCATCTAGGTACACAGCCCCCCAGGTATATAGCCTCCTGTAAGTACACAGCCCCCCCCCCCCAGGTATATGGCCCTCTCTAGGTACACAGCCCCCCTAGGTACATAACCCCCTCTAGATATATAGCCCCCCTATGTATATAGCCTCCCATAGGTACACAGCCCCCCCCCAAGTATATACACTCCCGGCCACTTTATTAGGTACACCTGTCCAATGCTCGTTAAAAATTAATTTCTAATCAGCCAATCACATGGCGGCAACTCAGTTTCATTTAGGCATGTAGACTGGTCAAGACAATCTCCTGCAGTTCAAACCCAGAAACAGTATGGGGAAGAAAGGGATTTGAGTGGGCCCTTTTAACGTGGCATGGTTGTTGGTGCAGAAGGGCTGGTCTGAGTATTTCAGAAACTGGGTGATCTCCTGGGATTTTCACGCACAACCATCTCTAGGGTTTACAGAGAATGGTCCGAAAAAGAAAAACATCCAGTGGCGGCAGTCCTGGGGGGCGGAAATGCCTTGTTGATGCCAGAGGTCAAAGGAGAATGGGCAGATGGTTTGAGTGATAGAAAGGCAACAGTTGACTCAAATGCCACCCGTTTACAAACCAAGGTAGGCGAGAAGAGCATCTCTGAACACACAGTACGGCGAACTTTGGGCAGATGGGCTACAGCAGCAGAAGACCACACCGGGTGCCCCTCTTTCATTAAGAACAGGGAAACTGAGGCTCCAATTTGCCCAAGCTCACGAAATTGGACAGTAGAAGATTGAAAAACGTTGCCGGGTCTGTGGTTCCGATTTCTGTGCGACTTGGAGGGTAGGGTCACATTTGGCGTAAAAACATAAAGCAGGGATTCATCCTGTTGTATAAGGTTGGCGGTGGTGGTGGTGTCATGGTGTGGGGAATTTTTTCTTGACTTTGGGCCCTTGGGTACCAATTTGAGATCGTTGCAACCCTTGGGGAAAATCATGCCAGAAGAATTGGGGCGTTTGAAGGCAAAAGGGGGTTTCAAAACCCGGGTTATAGCATGGTGTACCTAAAAAAGGGCCCAGTAAGTTAGTCCCCCCCTTGGTACACAGCCCCCATAGGTATATAGCCTCCAGTAGGTACAGTCATGGCCAAAAGTTTTGGAATGACACAAATATTTTTATTTTCACATGATCGTTTCTCTCTGGTTTTTTTGTGTGTTTGTCAGATGTTTTTATCACATACAGAAAAACAAGTGCAATCAAATTTTTGATTAACAAAAAACTTTTATTACAGAAAAGTTAAAGCAGCAAGTCAATTTTTTCAGTGTTACCCTTCTTTTAGGACCCTGCAATTCTCCCTGGATGCCTCAAACAACTTCTGGACCAAATCCCGACTGATAGCAGTCCATTCTTGACAATCAATGCTTCATTTTGTCACAATTTGTTGGTTTTTGTTTGTCCCCCCCGTCCTTGATGAAATGACCACAAGTTCTCAATGGGATTAAGATCTGGGGAAATTTCCAGGCCCTGGACCTAAAATCTCTATGTTTTGTTCCCTGAGCCATTTAGTTATCACCTTTCCCTTTATGGCAAGGTGCTCCATCATGCTGGAAAAGGCATTGTTGATCACCAAACTGCTCTTGGACGGTTGGGAGAAAGTGTTGCTTGGGAGGACATTCTGGTACCATTCTTTATTCATGGATGTGTTTTTAGGCAAGACTGTTAGAGGTCGTTCCCCTTGGCTGAGAAGCAAACCCACAAAAGAATGGTTTCTGGATGCTTTACAGTTGGCATGAGACAAGACTGGTGGTATTGCTCACCTTTTTCTTCTCCGAACAAGCTGTTTTCCAGATGTTTCAAACATTCGGAAAGGGGATTCTCAGAGAAAATGACTTTACCCAGTCCTCAGCAGTCCACTCTCTGTACCTTTGGCAGAATATCAGTCTGTTCCTGATGTTTTTTCTGGAGAGAAGTGGCTTCTTTGCTGCCCTCCTTGACACCAGGCCTTGCTCCATGAGTCTCCCCCTCACAGTGCGTGCAGATGCACTCACACCTGACTGCTGCCATTCGTGTGCAAGCTCTTCCCTGCGGTAGCCCGATTCCGAAGCTGAAACACTTTTAAGAGACGGTCCCTGGGCGCTTGCTGGTCTTTCTTGGGCGCCCTGGAGAGCCTTTTGGCAACAATGGAACCTCTCTCCTTGAATTCCTTGATGATGCGATAGATTGTTGACTGAGGTGCAATCTTTCTAGCTGCGATACTCTTCCCTGTTTAGGCCAGTTTTTGTGCAGTGCAATGATGACTGCACGTGTTTCTTAGAGATAAAACCATGGTTAACAGAAGAGAAACAATGATTGCAAGCACCAGTCTCCTTTTAAAGTGTCCAGTGGGGTGATTCATACTTAATCATGACAGATTGATCTCCAGCCCTGTCCTTTATCAACACCCCCACCCGTGTTAAAAGGAGCAATCACTGTAAGGAGGTTAGCTGGTCCTTTTAAGGCAAGCCTGCAACGAAGTGGAACTGTGTTTTGGGGGAAAAAGTTCATTTTCTAGGCAACTATTGACTTTGCAATTAATTGCTGTTAAGCTGATCACTCTTTATAACATTCTGGAGTATATGCAAATTGCCATTATAAAACCTGATGCAGTAGACTTTGTAAAAATTAACATTTGTATAATTCTCAAAACTTTTGGCAATGACTGTATACAGTCCCCTCTAGGGATATGCCCCCCCTAGGTATATAGCCCCTTCTAGGTACACAGCCCCCCCTAGGTATATAGCCCCCTTCTAGATATATTGCTTCCCACTAGGTACACAGTCCCCCCCAGGTATATGGTCCTCCTATGTATATAGTCCCCTCTAACTACACAGCATAATATAGGTTGATATAGCCGCCTTTAGAAAAAAATAGAAACGCTACTCACCTCTCTGCGCTCCCCTACCATGGAGCCAGTACCGGGAGCTATTTTCCGGTGTAAGCAACGTCACGCCACCTACACTGGGGTGTTGCTCCCAGCTTCTCCTACAGGCTTCTGGCTTACAGCAGCGCAGCAGGCGTGATCTCCTTTCCTGCGCTGCATAGGACTATAAGACGATTGCCTGGATCCACTGCAGGGGCCGACCAACACCGCTGAGCAGGGTAGGCGGCTGCTTGTGTTCATGGGACCCCCAGGCAACTGCCTACCATGCTCAATGGCAGAGACGGCCCTGGGTCCTATGTTTCCTTAAATCACATACACCTAACCGATTGCTTTGTTGCAATGTATTGGACAATCCACTGTGAGCTAAATGCATAAGCAAAATCAAGTCCACAAAAACATATACAGTGTTAGGAAAACAAAAATACATATCACTGCAAAGAACTATTTCCCAACTAAAGTATAGCTTTTAATAAATACTGTTAAAAAACTTGTATAACAAAACAGATGCCAATACACCAAACACAACCCAAAGGGCTACAAAAATAATACAAAAGAGAGAATAATAGGGGAGCAGAAAAAACAATACTAGATCTCCTCTACCCTAACTAACAGTGGGGACATTGCCCTGAAAAGAGCGGCCCCAGAAATATACTAACTCCCTCAAAAAGCCCTAAAAATCCTGAAAATATCAACCGCAAATACAAATCCCCAAAAAAACCAAATAAATTAAAAAATGACAGAAACAAGTCCCGCCGCGTTTCCCCTCCAAAAAGAGGTTCTTCAGGGGACAAATAAACACAAAAAATGAAATTATAAGTGTTCAACAAACATACAAAATAAGCAGCATAAAGAAAAAGATAATTAATGATAAACTATTACCTAAGGTGTACGATGACACACATGGCACCTCTGATGTTGGGAGACAATTCCAGAAAACAAAGAGTCTCCTTTAACAGGAAATGCAACCCCCGCCATATATAATTGATAAAGACTAAGTACCTCCACCATAAAAACAAAACAAGCTATGCATGTTCCTGGCAGATGCCGCTCACCGGATGTAATGATCGGCGTGCTGAAGAATCAACTGCGCCTAACCGGAAGCTAAAGATCGCGGAAAACCGCCAAAAGCGCCTCATATGGATGAACATCTAAATCACATGTATACACAAAGGCGCATATAAAAAACCGCATACAGTATAAGAAAACCAGGGCGCATACCAAGGAGCCCAATGCAAACACAGCGCAAATGAAAATTAAGGCGCATAAGTACCACGTCTTAAAGGAACCATATAATTAAAGACGCATGTTTTCCCTCTTTTGTATTATTTTTGCAGCCCTTTGTGTTGTGTTTGGTATATTGGCATCTGTTTTGTTGTGTTTTTGGGGAAGTGTTATATGAGTTTTTTAATGGTATTTATTAAAAGTTATTTTAGTTGGGAAATAGTTCTTTGCAGTGATATGTCTAAATACATAAGCATCACAAATCTATTTTCTGTCCTAGTAAAAGGTATCCCAGAGGATTGTCTGGACTGGAAACAGCTATAGCAAACCCTGAACTGTGAGAAGTATTGGACATGACAGGCTTTCAGTATCTGGATGTAAACAATGAATGCTTCTGTTCACTGACAGAAAGCAGAGCAATTGAAAAAAGGTAAGGAACTGAAAGACAACATCTGTTAGAACTTTTTTTATACAGTGATGAAGCTTTGTTACGAGAAGTTTGGACGAGGTTTGTAATATTAACGTTTTTTTATTTGGGACTTTGGGAAGTCTTGCGTTCACCATGTTTCGGATGCCACCTTTACTCCCATCATCTCTATCCCCAGGAGCTCACAATCTAATCTTCTTGTTTTAAATGAAGCATATCATTGTAATCATCCTTGCCCCCAAGAGCTGACAATCATTTGCTCATATTTTGGTAGTGTTGAACTGCAGTACCTTGGACCAACTAGAGGAAATCCTTTCAGCTGCAAAGCTAAGTCTATTTAGATAGTGAGTGGAGCAGTTAGTGATCTGATCTACGACAGTAACTGGGTTAATGCTAGGGTGGGATTAAAATTTTTGACAAGTTCCTTAGGGGCCGTTTACACGGCAGTGGACAAATACCGGCCGGTGTGCCGGCCGGTATTTGTCCGGTTTTGCGGCCGTCCCCACGGCCGCGGGGGGGACGGCTTTTCTCCGCGATGAGCGGAGAACAGCCCTCCCCCCTCCCATTGAGATGCACATGTGCCGTCCGGAAACCGGACGGAAGATGGTGGATGTTCAATGTTTTGTCGCCGGTCCGCCGCGACAAAACCGCGGGCGGAGAACCCGTGCAGTGGGGACTTGCTGCACGGGTTTTCCATAGAGCACAATTGTGCTCATTTTCGGCCGGTTTTTCAGGCGGTCTGAAAAACTGCAAACCGGCTGAAGAACCGGCCAAAAACCCGTGCAGTGGGGACATGGCCTTACTTGGCAGAATGTAGTGCAGCACATAGAAGCATTCCTACTTCTCTGTCAAATCTTACCTCTCAAATGTCAAGTCAGGGTGATGTGCTACTGTAATTTATCTCATGTGAACCTACAAATACTACAGTATGTCTGGAACAGTGGTAACAGTGGACTAGAGGTTGGTGTTTCACAAAGTAGAATTCTGCAGACCTTACAAGTGAACACAGTATTGATGTGACACAATCAGAGGCAGAATACATAATGACATTCAGTGACTCACAGGTGATATCTTCTCGGCAGTTATTCCTTTCTTCCCCATCTATTCCTAACCACCATGACTTCTTCCAAATACTTCTCACCCCTCAGAGATTGCCACCAAAACATCCTTGACTCATCATTTTTGTAGCAGAATATCTAACTCTATAGTAAGACAGGTTTTTCAAATACTGCAGCCCAAAATAAGCCCTGCACACCATAAATATAAGAATACCAGAGGCTGTGTCATGTGAAATTACTAATAATATACACTGTACCTACTGAAATCACCACACATCATACCCTCTGAAATGATTACATACTGTAGCCCACTGTAGCCCTCTGAATTACGTTTTGGTCAGTATAGCTAGCCTGTTCACACAGCATTTTTCAGGCCACATTGTGAACTGAGGCATATATTTTTGCAGAGAAAAAAATGTATGTTCCTGTCACTAATTTTACATGTATTCAACATAGATACTCTTGATCACGTCAGCAGTCACTGTGCAATGAAAATCAGCGCTAACAAATTTGTTTTTCAAAAGCGCTGATCTATGTATGACAGTGTAATACCTTAAAAATTTCACGTTTTACATTCCCAAAAAAAAACCTACGGGGAAAAGGGGAGGGGGGGTTTTAAAATACCTCCCTATATAGTGGGAGTCTATATAGAAAAACATAGTGACGACCCATCCCCACAGCAGCCCGCTTTCCTATGATAGCTAAGTCAGGTACCTGCTGTGGGGAATGGGGGAGCACCCATCATTATATATGGGACCCCTTTAAGGTGGGGGAGGCATACAAAACCCCCCCCCCATTAGGTAGGTGGGGTGGGTAGGTCCCGTGGGGGAAAAAAGTTTTAGTCAGCAATCAATTGTAAAGTTCTCCCATTTAAAAAAGATCAGAGGGCCCTTTAATTGACAACATAGGAAACCTAAACAAATGAGAGCAAAATGAAAAAAAAAACCCCAAAAAAAATTTTGGTGGAAAATAAGTTTTTGGTCACCAAACCAAACAAGAAGTTTTTTGGCTCTCACGGGACATTTTCCCTTTTCTATTTTAACCGTTAGAAAAGGGCTTTCAAAAGAGTTTTGGGGGATTTGGGCAAAACCCCGGGGAATCATCCTTGGGTGCAATTTACATTTACCTAAAAGGTGCCTCGTTAATCTGAACAAACAATTATAAACAATAAAACAAAGGGAAGCCCCAGCCATCAAACCGCCGGGGGAAGGAAAACGGGTTTTTGTGTCTCAAATTAAATTGGGGCTTTGGGTTTCCAACATGTGGATATAAACCCAAAAGGAAAAAAAAGAAAAAAATCTTGTGAAGAGCGGGCAAAGCTGGTAAGAATGTGTGATTATCCACAGGGAAAAACAAGTATTTATCAGCAGGGGCGGGAAGGGGCCACTCTGCCAAAAAAGCCTTTACCCCCAAAAGTAAATATAAAACCCAGTTTAAATGTTTGCAAGTCGAGGGAAAAAAGATTTTAAATTTTTTGGAGACATGCCCCTGGGGTCTGTTTAAAACCCCTAAAATTAAAAATTTTGCTATAATGACTATCGAAACGTTTGGGGGAAAAAAGGGAAAAGTTGGGAAGCCTAAGAAAAACCACCCCAAACTGTGAAACAAAGGGGGGACCCCATCCTGTTGGGGGGGGTTTTTTTGTTGCAGGAAAGGGGTGGTGCCCCCTTTAAAAAAAATGATGGCATCATGAGGAAAAAAAATTAGTGGGAATATTGAAGCCAAAAATCTCAAGGCATCAGCCATAAAAAATTTAAAACTTGGGCGGGGGGAAAAGGGGGTTTTTCCAAATTTGGGCAATGACCCGAAAGCATACTGCCAAACTGGTTACAAATTTGGGTTAAGGGTAACCCAATCAAAGTTTTTTGGGGGTCCCTCACCAAAAACCCTGATTTCAAAACCCATTTCCCAAAATTTTATGGGGAAAAAAATTAAAAGGAGGGTGGGGAGAAGGGGAAAACCCACAAACATGGCTCAGTTACAACCGTTCCCGTCAGGAGCAATGGGCCAAAAAATTTCTACCCAAAAATTGTGAGAAGCTTGGGGGAAGGTATCCAAAAAAGTTTGACCCCAAATTAAACTGTAAAGGGGAATGCTACCAGATTTCTAAAAGAAAGTATGGGAAACTTATGACTTTGCAGAAATAAAAATTTCCTTAAAAAAATTTTTCTCTCCCCCTCATTATTCTGGCCCTTTGGCAAATATAAATAAATTTTTGGGTTTCCCGATTGATCTAAACAGGTTAAAGTTTTTTTTCTGAAAATTTATGGGCAGATAGTGAGAAAAAAATGCATATGTGGTTTTTTTTTAGTTTTATGTAAAAATTTTGGTTTCAAAAATGAAGGGACCCCTTTTGGGAGATTGGTTTTTTAGGGGCCCTTTGTATGGGAGACAAATTTTATATGGCCCCCAGGTCATTTTTATAGTCCCCCATAGTAAAGAGGTAAGTATACATTTCCCCTCTGTAGTTAAATATATCGACCCCCCCCCCCCCCAAAAAAAAATAAAAATAAAAAAATAAATAAATAAAAAGTAGATAGGTAGGTATACTGGTCAACACGGTAAGTAGGTTTTTCCCCCAAAAAAAGGGCCCACATGGAAAATAGACATTTTACCTAAATTTCATTTAGCTTGGAATGTTATTGCAGGCATCCTCAAAAAATGCGGCCCCCCAGCGTTTTAGAACTACATCTTTCCCCTATTCATTTATTAATCTATAACAGTGGGCATGATGGGATTGTAGTTTTCCCAACAGCTGGAGGGCCGGGGTTTTAGGGTGGGCCCGGTATAAAGGGTACCCCAATAGGGGGTAGATAGATTGCCTTGGGGGAGGTCGCATATAGGTTTTTTCCCATTTGGATATAGGTTCCCCCAGTAGGTTCTAGGGGAAAATTGGTCCCCCCTTAAAATTTTTAATTTTTTTAAATGGGCCCTTTCCCGAAGGGGGTTAGTTTTTTAAAAGGGGCCCCCCGTAGGGATGTAAGTTTTAAGGTTTCCCCCTAAAGTTTGCATTAAATGGGCCGCCCCAAAAAAGGGAAGGTCTATATGTTTCCCCCCAGATGTTAAAGGGCCCCCAGCTTGTAGTTTTTTAAAATTTTTATATAAATTTTAAATATAAATATTTATTATATATTAATATATATATATATAATTTTATATATATAAATTTTTCCCCCCGTAGGGTTTAGGGGGAAATCCCCTCTGTAGGTTTGGTTTTTTATGTCACCCCCCCTAAATTATAGTGCTTTCCCCCGGGCCCGTAGGGGTTAAGGGTTATTGTGGTCTTAAAAATTTTTACGATGTTCCCGATAATATCCACTGTTTAAAACGAAATTAATTTTATTACTTTTTCACTTTTAAAAAATTTACTTTCTGAGCAAAGAAAATTTTTTGAAATATAAAACTCTACCCCTGAAATTAATTTTATTTGGGGGTGTACCCAACCCAAACAAAGTCCACTGTCCAGGGTTTACTCCCCCGTACTGCGAGCCCAATGTGCCCTAAGAAATGGGGAAAAGGGGACAAACGGCCATCCTCCCCATTCCCCTCGAGTTTCCCTTTAATGCCCAAAGGGGGGGAAGGCACAAGGGGCTGCCCTCCTCATTCTCATGCACGGTCTGCTCGCAGCTAGCTGGGAGTCAACCTGGGCAGTGGACTATGCACCGTGGGAACACCCCTTTAAGTACTGTACCCTCTGGTGGACAATATTTTCTGGTCTAAAGGCCTTCTCCTCCTCCAGGGGCCACAGTAAATCTTAGAGGGGTATTCCACATCTGAGACCTTTATGGCACTTCAACTGTAAATATCGAAAATGTTTGAAACATCTTGGTTTCACTGGGGGTTACAGAAGTGGTTGTTTGACAAGTAGAAATAGAGACAACAACATACATATATATAAGGCCTCATCTTCCACTCATCTCCTTTTCTCTAGAGCCTATCAGACATTTCTATGGTAGTTATTGTGGATATGACATTATTGTGTCAGAAATAAATACTATTTTAAGGAAGAAATCCAGATAAAATACAAAAACAGTTTTTACTGGACTTCTCATTCGTGTTGCTTAAAATAGCACATACAGCCTTATAGTGCCAGCCATACACTGCCCACCCTAACACTTCCAGCCATACACTGCCCACCCTATAGTGCCCACCATAGCAGTACCAGCCATACACTGCCCACCCTAACACTTCCAGCCATACAGAGCCCAACCAATAGTGCCCACCATAGCAGTACCAGACATACAGTGTCCACCACAAAAGTGCCAGACACACAGGGCGACATGTGTGAACGTGGCTGCGCCAGATACCTGGCGTCTTTTCAGCCCGATACCAGACACAGCCCCGTTCATACATTTCAAATCTCCCGCCCCGCCCTCTAGGCGTGGCGCACTAGAACCGTAACGAAGCTACATATTTATAGCTTCGCTACTGCATTTCTGGGCGCACTACAGATGTAACAGGTATACCACTTTCAAAGTGGTATACCTGATCCAGAAATGTTGCCTGGCCGCTGGAATGCACCTGATTTATGACCTGTTGAATAGCGGGTTCATAAATCAGGCGCATTCACCCACAGTGTCACCCACACTGTCCACTATAACATTGCCAGCTATAACAGTGCCATCAGTTGAATGCAGCTATCAAAAGATTAATATTACTTTCTGAAGTATAAGAACAGAAACAGAGCATGTTTGGGTTCTGGTGAATGGGGGCTGCACAAAGGTGCACTGGGGGCCACATGGTGTGCAACCCTACTGTAAACCTAAACATTAATAATAATATATAATGCACTCTTGACGTAAATCATATTCAGCACTGTCGCCTAAAATTTATTATATTACACATTATACCTCTGCAATTACTTCTAATATACACTGTACCCCCTGAAATTATTAAAATCTTGTGAACTGTACCTATTGAAATTAATTATCTTACTATTGTAATCCCTGAAATCATTACATCTTGTACCCCTAAAATTAATATTACATGTACCCTCTAAAATTAGATATTACACACTGTACCTGCTAAAATTAATTATATCACAAACTGTACCCCTGAAATTATTTATAATGTACACTCCCTGAAATGACTTATATTGTCCGTTGTGCCTCTTAAATTTAATTATAATACACACTGAGTGCCCATGAAAATAGGACTAAAATAATAAAATGCTGAATTCCCACTAATGAGTTCAAGATGCTCTTGTACCTGCCAGGGACTGACTATTCAATGGCATGCCGTTCTAAGAAAGGGGTTACATCTATTCCAAGGGATACAACTGTTTTCTAACCAGTTCCTCTAAGTCGGCTGTTATTTTAACAACCCGCTTGGAGGAACCTGAAATTACGTAACAGAGCCCACCTCTGATGATCTGAAATAGTAAGGATTTAAATGCAAGAAACATTGGTGGTCTGGGACAGTGAGAGGGTTAATGGAAGGACTCTACCAAGAATTCTTACATTAAACCTCCTTTAGACCCTAGACCACCAAGGTTCTTTACAATAACCCCCTTATTACCCTAGACCACCAATTAGAGTTGTGATGTTATTATTGTATGGATCTTTTGTGGTAAAAGGCAGTGTGGATATAAATGTATGTATCCTTGGTGCCTAGGGAGGTGTAGGGTCAATGTATGGATACCTGGTGGAGGGTAGTGGAAGGAAAATGCTTCATAACTGGTAGTCCAGTGCTTTAAAGGGGTTAATTCAAGAAACTTTGGTGGTCTAGGGCAGTGAATGGGTTAATTCAAGAGACCATATTGATCTAAGGCAGTGACAGGTTTAATGTAAGCACCCCTGGTTGAGGAATTGATGCTACATACCTGGAATGTAATGATTACTCACCTTACCAGGCTGTAACCTTGCTTTAGCTGGTACTTCCTATTTCCTTCCAGCTCTGATCATAGGGGCCTGGTCACAAATCAACTTCTGGGACCTCTATAGCAACATGACTGATTTAATTCTAGGGAGAAGCCATCACATGAGTTAGCAGACCCAGAAACTTCAGTCCTCTAATGGTTCAGACTGACGCTGTTCATCAATGTCATTTAAAGGGGTTGTTTCACTACAAGGATTGCTTTTTATGTTAAAAAATCTTGCGAAAACAAGTCGCTTTGCAATATATGTCTATTAACAGTGTCCTACCTATTTCTAGATATCCCCTTTTGTATGGGCTGTATCAGCTCCTCAGGTCACTATAACTACAGACCTGTTTGATCCATCCTGATAGGCTGCCAGCACTGGTTGCTATAGCTACAGACCTGGCTTCTACTGCAACCTAGTGGAAGCCAGTAACCATGCCCCTGAATTCAAAGTGAAATCAAGAAAACAGGACTGAGGTGAGATGAATCAATGTAGTGAGACAAACCCTTTAACCCTTTATATATAAAAACATATATACCGTGTTTCCCCGATAGTAAGACAGCGTCTTACATTCATTTACCCCTAGAAATCCAACCTGTGTCCTTTTGGTATTCCTTATAGGAGGTATAGGGCCAGCTGTAGACATGGTATAGGCTACTAGTAGGCAGGTTTATAGGCCAGTGTAGGCAGGTATATGCAGCTTAGACCAGGTTAGGCCAGCTGTAGACCAGGTAAGGGCCAGCTGTAGGCAGGTATAGGGCCCAGCTGTAGGCGGTATGGGGCCAGCTGTAGACAGGTATAGGGCCAGTGTAGACATTTATAGGGCCGCTGTAGACAGGTATAGGGCCAGCGTAGGCAGGTTATGGGGCCAGCTGTAGACAGGTAAAGGGCCAGCTGTAGGCAAGAAAACACTTACCTGGCTCCCCGCAGCTCCGTCCCCCGCGCCGCGCCCCCCTCGCTGCTCCGGCCTCCGCCGCTCATCCCGGCACAGGCATTTGACGTCATCAGGCCGCGTACGTTTTTACTTTCGAGGTACGTCTTACATTAGGCGACCTCCCTAAGACACCGCTACGTCTTACTATCGGGGGTGTCTTACTATCGGGAAAAACACGGTATATTTTGCATAGCATCAGTAAGGGAATATGGAACATGTTCACTCACTGAGAAAACTCCAATCCTGGCCTTTTAACCCCTTAGATGTTACAGTAAACATGGTCGTGTACAGTTGTGTACAGTTTTGGTCACTAATTACTCACCTTCCAGGGTCAGTGGTACCATAAAAAAAACATTTTGTCCAAAAAAAACAAACCCTCATACTGGAAAATAAAAAAGATGAATATAACATGAATATAAATACCAGGAAAGGGTTAATCTGTAAGTCTGTTTTAAAAACTGTTCAAACATATCTAGGTCAAGAAGGATGTTTCCATTCACTGGCAGCAAGCATCTTTTCAATATATAAGACTGGACACTGGTCCTTTAAAACAAGTTTGTGTTCTGTGTTTAGACTCTTCCTATTCATAATCTGTATCTGGAGAATTGACAGAAAATAAGGCCAGAGAGATGAGGTTCAAACCTGTGCTGCCTGAGGGTTGAAGTTAACTGGTGCTGCACCAGCAACCTGGCCCACGGCACCCCTTCCAGACAAAACTGTCAGAAGGGTTAAGGAAATGCATCCAGTACTTTATTGTGACAGGAACAAATGTCATTATAGCCACAAACCGACACATTCTCTACAGAAACTATCTGGATTTTAACAGAGAAAGAAACCTAGAAAACCCAGGATGTGGAGAGGAGACTCAACATCATCATATGGTGCGATCCTGTCTACTGGATGCTATATCTAGCGCTGGCCATACACATTGGGGAAAATGTATGAATGGGGTTGTGCCAGTTTTTTGGTGTCGACAGATGTATAAAAGATCTTTCGCCAAAAACTGGCTCACTTTTGTCTGCGCCAATTCAAAGGGGCATGTCACACCATATTCATAAGATTAGACACACTTATGAATTTAGCTCGACAGAATGTGCCCAAAACTGTCATAAAAAGTTAGATCAATTTCAAAGTGGTGAGTGATCCCAAAGTTGTTGTAGACAAACTGTGATTGCCAATAGGCAAAAAAAAGTCAATTACTGTACATCCCAAATAACACAATTAAAGTATTAAAAACTAACTTATGATAATTATAAATCTATATAAAATGTATCTAAAATTATATAAAAGAAATGAATATAAATTTATATAATAAAAATTTATCAAATCAACACAGGATCTATAATAAATCTCGTTCTCAATTGGGTAGTTACGGAGTTATCGTAGTTGTATCAGTAATTCTAAACTCATCACATCAGGCTAGAAGTAAAATAAAAAGATGTTTATATAGTATTTTATTGAATATAAATGATAGAAGTGATGTTGTATGCACACCTCAGTTCTTGGAGAGACCTCGGGAGACGGATACTGCCGTATGTCGAGTGTAGGCTGAGAACGGGAAAATAAAATTTATACAGTGATCGAAATCTGATTAAAATTATTTTAATTTAATACAGGAAAAACTAAATATATAAAAATTAAAACAAAAAAAGTTAATAAAATGTTTACAGCATGCAAAATCCTGACATACTGATCCATTGACTGTCACAACGGACGGTAGTGGATCTGCTGGACCAGCGCAAGCGATCGCGTAAGCCACACCAGGGAGCGGAGTCTAGATAGAACCCGGTATTCACCAGAGCCCGCCGCAAAGCGGGATGGACTTGCTGCGGTGGGAAACTACCAGGTCGCTTCCACTGGCGAGACTTGCTTGCGGCGGCGGCCAAGGAGTAGCGAGGTACAGAATCGTCAGACGAGTCGGGGACAGGCAATAAGGGCAGGCGGCAAAGCTTCGTAGTCGAGAGGTGTAGGCAAAGAGGTACGGTACATGGACAGGACGAAGGCACTCAGAACGCTTTCTCAATAGGCTAGAGGGCACTAAAGATCCGGCGGGGACGTCCCAGAAGTGTAACCCTTAAATAGGGTCAGCGATTAACAACAACCAATAATGGGCGCGCTGGCCCTTAAAATCAGAAGAGGTGCGCGCTGCGGCATCCTCCAATGGTAGTCGTGGACGAGCGCGCCGCACCGGCAGGGGACGCCGAACAGAAGCAGGAGGCGACTGTAAGTCCGCCCCCCAGGGGGAAGAGTACCCCTGCCCAGTTTAAAACGGTCAGGAAAATTTCAGTAGCGGGTTCCTATCACTCCTAGATTTTGTAGTCTGAAAGGACTCCTAGTGAGGTCAGTTCAGTGTTGGGACTCCCTGTGCGGGGCCCCCTTGAGTTTTGGGGGGTGAGTTAATACAACTTTGATCAAAAACTGTAAACTAAGAGTCCCAGGTTTTTCATATTTTCCTTAGCAGTAATGCATTTCCAATATTCCTATATACCTTGATGTTTCACTTAGTTTTTAGTGTGCCACTGATATTTGTATTAGATATGGGCTTCAGTAGGGAGACATGAAAAGAATTAGGGATCCGCATGGAGGGTGGGAGCCGGTTTATAGGCCACAGGATTAATACGACTAAATACCTCAAACGGCCCCAACAACCGTGGACCCAGTTTATAACTCGGTAACTTGCTGCCCATAGACCACGTAGAAGGGAGAAGCACCAGAGGATTCCGAGTCCAAAGAATTATAGGAAAACTCCACCCAAGGCAACAGGTTGGACCAATCATCCTGGCGAGCCGAGACAAAATGCCGCAGGTAGGCACCCAAAACCTGATTGACTCTCTCTACTTTGCCGTTGGACTGAGAATGGTATGCCGAGGAAAAATCCAGTTTTACCTGCAACCGGGAACAGAGAGCGCGTCAAAATCTAGATACAAATTGGACTCCTCGGTCAGAGACGATGTGCTGTGGCAGACCGTGAAGGCGAAAAATATGCATGAAGAAGAGCGTAGCGAGGCGAGGGGTAGACTGCAACCCGGGCATTGGGATAAAGTGAGACATCTTTGAAAATCGATCTGTCACGACCCAGATCACGGTGTTACCCGAGGAGGGAGGGAGGTCAGTTATAAAGTCCATCGCCACATGAGCCCACGGTGTACAGGGTGTTGGCAATGGTTGCAGCAGACCGGCAGGACAGAGGCGGGGAGCCTTATTCCGGGCGCACATAGTACAGGCTTCACAAACTCTCTAGTATCTTTGGCCAGACCCGGCCACCAGTAGAACCGAGAGATTAACTGGTAGGACCTCCTTGCACCCGGATGCCCAGCCACCAGAGAACTATGACCCCACTTCAGGATTCTCCTATGAAGCGATGGCCACACATATGTCTTGCCTGGAGGAACCTGTTGGAGACGAGCAGGCGCTGCGTGAACCAGGCGTTCTGGCAGGATGATATGTTGGGGCAGTGATTCTTCTCCGACGATGTCCGAAGCACGGGAGAGAGCATCAGCCCTTACATTCATCTCTGCCGGGCAGAAGTGGATACGAAAATTGAATCGGGTGAAGAAGAGTGACCAACGGGCTTGACGAGGATTAAAGGGGTTTTGCCACGATGTAATGTTGACGTGGGATCCTCCAAAATGGGTTTTCAATCACTTTTCTAAATATATGTGATTACAAAAATTGCAGTCTGAGAGAGCTACAGCCTTCCTTACATGCCCTTGGTTACTTCAAAGTTTGTATTAGATCTGGCCTGACAGGAGCTGCTGGACGGGCTTGCGCAGAGAGAGCTTCTTATCTGATGAGACTGAGCTGCAGAAGTTTTCAAGGCACCGGGTAGCAATATGATTTCTTTTGTATACAGAATAAACTAGTTGTAGTGTGATTAGATCCCTGCTTTATCTGATGACAGAGAACATGAAGGAGCTTTCAAGCTGCCGAGGAGAAAAGCTGTTGTCTTTTGTATATAGAATCCACAAGTTGCAGTTTGATTATTTCAGTGAACATGTCACACGATCCCTTATGCAGCTCGTGCTTTAGCTGTGTGCGTCTCTCTCTCTTTCAGCTCCGTGATTTGTTTACATTAGCTTCTTAGCAGATAAGGCTCCTCCTGGCAAAACCCCTTTAAGCCGCTGGGCTGATTGAAGGTACAGAAGATTCTTTTGGTCCGTGTATACATCAAAGGGATGATGGGCCCCTTCCAGGAGATGGCGCTATTCCTCCAGCGCCATCTTGATGGCAAGCAACTCCCGATCCCCGATGGCATAGTTCTTCTCCGCCGGGGAGAAGGTCTTCGAGAAGAACCCACAAGTGAATGTCTTCCCCATGGGCCCCTTCTGAGTAAGGACTGCACCTGCTCCCATAGAGGACGTGCCCACTTCCAACGAGAAGGGTTTTTGAGGGTCTGGGCGAGACAAGATGGGTGCAGAGGCGAAGGCAGCCTTTAGCTCAGAGAATGCCTTCTCGGCTGCTGATGGCCAACATCTAGGATTAGCCTTCTTCTTCGTGAGAGCCACCATCGGAGCCACTAGTGTGGAAAAGTGGGGAATAAACTGGCAGTAATAGTTGGCAAATCCCAAGAGCCATTGTATGGCCAGGAGGCCCACGGAGCATGGCCACTGGAGGATTGCTGATAGCTTAGTTGGATCCATTTGAAGACCTCGGTCAGAAACAATGTAGCCAAAGAAGGGCAGGCTGGACTGATGGAAAATACATTTCTCCAGCTTAGGCGGTTACTGCGAAGACGTTGCAGAACCTGGCGAACTTGTAGCCAATGAGTCCGTAGGTCCGGAGAAAATATCAGGATGTCGTCAAGATATACGATGACACAGGAGTATAGTAGATCCTGAGGATATCATTGACGAACTCCTGAAAGACCGCAGGAGCATGACATAACCCAAAGGGCATCACCAGGTATTCAAAGTGCCGTCTCGAGTGTTGAATGCCGTTTTCCACTCATCACCCTTGCGAATCCTGATGAGATTGTATGCTCCCTGAAGATCCAACTTAGTAAAGACCTTGGCCCCTCGAAGACGGTCAAAAAGTTCAGAGATTAGCGGTAAAGGATACCGGTTCTTCACGGTCATCTTGTTTAGACCCCGGTAGTCTATGCACGGGCAGAGAGATCCATCTTTCTTTTGTACAAAGAAGAAACCAGCTCCGGCAGGAGAGGAGGACTTCTGGATAAAGCCCTTCTGCAGGTTCTCTTGTATGTAAGCCATCATGGCCTTGGTCTCCAGCACAGACAGCGGGTACACCCTGCCCCAAGGAGGACTGGTCCCAGGCTAGAGGTCGATGGGGCAGTCATAGGGGCGATGAGGCCGGCTTTTCAGAAAAGACATCCGAAAAGTCCTGGTATTCGGTAGGCAGGCCTAGCAGCGGTCTGACGGGTGCTTGAGAGACAGCGGAGGGCATAGGGCGAGGTGCCATCAGACAGCGGTTTTGACAGTCGGGGCCCCAGCGCACAACCTCGCCGGTTCTCCAGTTGAGCGTGGGAGCATAGTGTTGCAACCAAGGAAGCCCCAACAGGATTGCTGACGAGGACCGGGGCAGTATGAAGAACGAGATCCTCTCTTTGTGCAGGACCCCCACGCGAAGAGACCGGCTTGGTCCTGTACTGAATGGTGTCACTGAGAAGCTCCCCACTGACTGAGGATATCACCAACGGTCTCTCCAAGCGGTCTACCGGAAGTTGGTACCGAGACACCAGGGCGGCGTGAAACTCCTGGCCGAACCAGAATCCAGGAATGCCGGGACTTGGAACACAAGTTCAGAGTCAGTTGTGACTTCCACTGGCATGGAAAGACGTGGAGAGGATGAATTCACACCTAGGAATGCCTCTCCCACGTGGCCTAGGTCCGAGCGTTTCCCGGACGCTGGGGACGGAGAGGGCAGCCCATGCGAAAATGGTCCGGGCTAGGGCAGTACAGGCATAGCCCCTCTTGACGCCGACGGGACAACTCCTGCTCTGATATGTGGACTCGGTCTATTTGTATAGGTTCCTCCCCAGATGGTAGAGGAGGCGGCAGTGGGGGTCTCTGAAACACCGGGGCCAGTCGGGCTAAGCAGCAGGGGCCGCGCAGGGTCGCGTTCCAGACGAAGCTCCTCTTGCCTCTCGGCGAAGCGTATGTCTATGCGAGTGGCTAGATGTATCAAGTCACTTAGGGAGGATGGTAAATCCCTTGCCGCTAGAGCATCCTTGACCCTGCTGGACAGGCCCTTCTTACAGATGGCGCACAGGGCGGCGGCGTTCCATGACAGTTCAGACACCAGGGTGAGAAATTTTACTGCATAGTCCCCGACTGAGGAATCGCCCTCGCGCAAGTTCAGTAACGCAGTCTCTGCAGAAGATGCTCGTGCCGGCTCTTCAAAAACACTGCGGAAGTCCGTGAGGAAGGCTTGCAGGTCCGCAGTCACTGGGTCGCTCCTGTCCCAAAGAGGGGTAGCCCAAGCCAAGGCCTTCCCGGCCAGTAGACTGACCACAAATGCCACCTTGGAGCGTTCCGTGGGGAATTGGTCAGCCATCAATTCGATGTGCATGGAGCACTGGGCGATGAAACCCCTGCACAGCTTCGGGTCTCCCTCGAACTTTGACGGAAGCGGCAGACGGAGCTTGGGACCCACAGTCGCAGGTGGAGCAGCAGATGGCGGCGTAGCCACGGGTGGAGATGGGGGGCTGCGGGTGATTCCCCAAAATTTTTGCTAAAAACAGGGTGGTCAGTGGTCTATCTGCTGACTTTTGGCGTTTGTCGTGACTGTGCCAACAACTCTGCAAGGCTACTCCCACTGGGGAGAGGCACCTTGGGGGGGTTTCCAGGGCCGTTTCTTGCTGTCACACGGACGTAGGGGACCCGGGACCAGCGCAAGCGATGGCGAACCACACCAGGGAGCGGAGTCTAAGTAAAACCCCGGGGTATTCAGGGCGGGGGACCCTGCCGCGCCAGCGGCCCCCGCACAAAGCAGGAGCGGGCTGGTAGTCCCCCCCCGGGGGAACGAGTATGGGCACCCACCACGGCGCCGTCGTCCCCGCGGGGGAGAGGGGGAGAAGTCCGGGTGAGCCCGACCCCCGAGGGGCTCAGGACCACCGTGACACTGACCACATTTGAAGGAACGAAAATTACTTACATCAAAAAGTAAAAAATTTTTTTTTGTTATTTTTATTAGAAAAGAAAAAAAAAAATAAAGAAATTGTAAAATTCACTGTTTATTTTTTCTTTAAAAAAAACCCACTAATAATGTGCATTAGTGTTTAAGAAATAGAAAAAAAAAAACTATGAGGATACAGATGTAACATTTCTTCATGGTGATTGATAGTTCTGTAGAAGAGAGAGCATTGTGACCTGTATAGAAAGAGAAACATTTTAAGTATTATTGACGATTGACACTAAGGGCCCCTGTATGAATCCCCGGGGTCGGGGCGCCGTTTTTCCCCCCGTTTCCGCGGAATCGCGCCTGATTTAGTCGTCCGGGCGGTTGCTCATACATATCATGTAAACCGGCCCTCGCCAGCGATGAGGCAATGTGGGGACGGGGCGCTGTGCGGGCTGCGCCTATGCTTCCCGCCGAGGAAGTGCCCATAATGGGTAAAAGTCCGCCCGCCTCGCAGTGTGTGGGGGTAGTGTGGGACTTGGGCGCCGTGCGGGACTGCGCCGGAATCTTTCCGTGCGAGCAGGCTGGAGCGGCGAGAAATCATTCCAGATGTGGGTTTGCGAGTATGAAGAAAAAATCCCTTTAAAAGGCTTTCTACATTTTTTGGTTCTAAATCCCCCGTCCGAGGCGAATGAAGCGGGATGGGGAACATCAGGAAGCGGATCAAAGATGGACAGAATTCGGCGCTCCGCCCGTGCAGGGGAGTATGTTTCCCAAAAAATCGCCTTTTTAAGGCAAAAACAGTGTCAGAAAGGAGCGAATGTACAAAATACATTTCTTAAAAAAAAAAAAAACACTTTCCCAAACTCGAGACCCAAATTCAAGAATAGATATTGGAAATTTCCCGGGAAATACGTAATTAAAACCGAAACCTATTTCATTGGTCGGCAAACCGGCCAATCAGAATCGGAGCGACAGTGAACCATTAAAAGTATGGGAAAAAATTAACCAACAAAACCCCCGGGGGGAAAAAATCAAAATACAGAAAAAATGCTAAAAAGGGCTGATTGGCTGATAAGGGGGTTGGCTAGCTCAGCCAATCAGAATAGGAGCGACAAAGTCCCATTCTAGGCTATGAAAAGTTTTGCCCAAAACAAAAATACGAGCGACAAAGTCCCATTCTAGCCTATGGGAAGTTTACCCAATCAAATCCAGGGCGGATAATTCAAAATACAGTAAAAATGCTGAAAAGAGCTGATTGGTGAGCTAGGGGGGGTCTCGGCTAGCTCAGCCAATCAGAGGCAGCTACTTTCCCCATTATACTTATGGAGAATGAGCGCACTCAAATCTCGGCGCTCCGCCCGCGGCTAAAGTATTAATCACCAAATTATTTTTATACATGAAAAAACATTCTCAGAAAAAACCCAAACACTTCTTAAAAATAAAGCAGTAAAAACCCAAACCGCGTCGTCGCCAAACCCCGCGCTACATGGGGAATTGCCATAAGAAATTTGCGGGAAAGACAGTAATTAAAAATTGTTTAAGCTTTTCTCTTTGGTCGGCAAAAACCACCCAATCAAAATGGGAGCGACAATGCCCCATTTAAAAACCTATGGAGGAGAATTGACCAATCAAATAGACGAAATGTCCCTTCTATCCATGGAGGAAATTGACCAATCAGAATGAGGCGACAAAGCCCCATTCACCCCTAGGAGAAAAATGGCCCAATCAATTCAAAGGCGGGACAGTTCAAAATCAGTAAAAAGGCAGAAACAGTGATTGGGTTAAGAGCGGGGGCTGTCCCCTTACCCAAATTTCAAGCGGAGCTACTTTCTCATAGATTTTATGGGGAAAAAGACTTTCTGAGCGCGTTGTATGGCTAATTTAAAAAGAGCCGCCGTAATTTGGACCAATGGGAGAGCGACGACGCTCCTATGGGTTTTGTAATGAAATCTGAAATCAAGTGTTTTGGCCAAATCACATTAAACACTACCAAGTTGTCAGATTGATAAAAAAGGGAACCAAAAAGGCTAAAAAAAAAAAATTTTAATTCCCAAAAATCATTTTTTTTTCTTTTTTTTCGTTCCCAAAAATCAATAGTAGGGTGCACGAAAATAAAGAAAAAAAACTGATTTTAGGGAATTAATATTTTTTTTTTCGTTTTTGCCCATATTTGGATTCCTTTTATATACAACGTGAAACTTGTTTAGTTTTAAAAGTGATTTCGGCCATATACAGCTTGATTTCAGATTGCATTTCAAAACCCCATAGGAGCGCGCCCCTCCCCCTTGGTCCAAATTACGGCGGCTCTTTTAAAATTTGCCAATCACAGAGCGCGCTCAGAAAGTCTTTTCCCATAGAACTCTATAAGAAAGTACTCGCGTCTGATTAGCTAAGTGGCGAGCCCCCGCGCTTTAAAAAATCAGTCGTTTCTCCCTTTTTTTTATATTTGAATGTCCCCCTTTGAATAGATTTCCATTTTCTCCATAGCTAAAAGGGCTTTGTCGCTCCTATTTTGTTTGGGAATTCCCCCTCCAAAAGGAAGAAGGAACTTTTTCCCCCCTATTTTGATTGGGCAATTCTCCTCTGGTTTTAATGGGACATTGTCCCCTATTTTGATGGCCCGGTTTATCCGACCAATGAAATAGCTTAAACAAATTTGAATTACTGTCTTTCCCGGCAAATCTCTCTATGCAATTCCCTATGTAGCGCCGGGCTCGGGGACGAACGCTTGTTCGGTTTTTTAAATCTTTTTTTTTAAAAAGTGTTTGGTCTTTATCTGAGAATGTTTTCACTGTATAAAAATAATTTGGTGTTTTTACTTAAAGCCGCCCGGGGGAGCGCCGAATTTTAGTGCGCTCATTCTCCCTAAGTAAATGGGAGAAGTAGTCTCGCCTTGGTTGGGCTGAGCTAGCCGAGACCCCGCTACTCACCAATCAGCTTTTTTCAGCATTTTTACTGTATTTTGAAAATTTTTCCCCCTGGATTTGATTGGTCTACACCCCATAGCCCAGAATGGGAACCTTTTTCGCTCCTATTCTGATTGGCTGAGATGCCAAGCCCCCGTTTATCTCAGCAATCAACTGTTTTTTGATTTTTTTCGTATTTTGAATTATCCCCCCCCTGGATTTGATTGGTCTAACTTCTCCAAGCCTAGAAAGGGAACTTTGTGTCTCCTATTCTATTTGAATAGCCAAAAGCCCCAGTTAAACTCAGCCAAACAGCTGTTTTTAGCAATTTTTACTGTATTTTTAATTTTCCCGCCCCGGATTCTGATTGGGCTACACTTCTCCATGGCAAAAAGGGGGCCTTTTCGCTCCTATTCGATTGGCTGAGTAGCCAAACCCCCTACTCAGCAAATTTGCTTTTTCAAAAATTTTTACTGTATTTTGAATTTAAACCCCCCCGGGGTTTTTGATTGGTCCCCTTCCCTTTCCCCCTACTTTTTAAGGTTCCTGTCGCTCCGTTCGATTGGCCCGGTTTTTCTGCCCCCAATGAGAAAGTTTTTAGATTTGAAAATTACGTTTTCCCGGGAAAATTTGCAATACATATTTGTTGATATTGCGCCGTTTTGAAGGTTTGGGAAAGGTTTTTTTTAATTTTTTTTTTTTTTTCCTGCACTCTCTTCACACTGTTTTTTCCCCCTTTATAAAGGCGGTTTTTTTTTCCTATTCATACTCCTGCTGCACGAGCGGGGCGCCGAGACTTCTGCGCGATTCGATCCGCTTCCCCGCTGTTTGGGTCCCCGCTTTCACTTCGCCGCCGCCGGGATTTAGAAACCAAAAAAAACCCGGTTGCTTGTTTTGGGGCTGCCGGCGCCGCGTTTGGCGGCCGCGATGGTACATGCCCGGGCATACGAGGCCCCCGGGGGTCCCCCCCCCGGAACCCTAACACCCCGGGCCCACCCGCCCCACTGCCCGCCCCTGCCCGCCCCCCTTTATGGGACCCAGCCGAAAGTGCCGAACGCTGCGCCGACAGCGGGGAAATTGGGCTGGGAGGGCGTGTCCCAGAAAACAGGCGTAAAGCCCGTTCATAAATGTCGCCCAATGGCTTAAAATTTCCCTTCGAGGGAAACAGTACCTGCCTTGTGGCTTTATAGAGGTTTATTCGTGAAATTTTCCCAAAAAAAATAAAATATGTGAATTTTGTTCATATTTTTATATTTTTCTAAGTAAAATCTAAATATATATATATATATTTATTTATTTATTTATTTTTTCAGATTGCAGTTACATTTTTGTTCATCCAAATGTAGGTCAGTAGGTCAGGATTTTGCATGCTGTATAACATTTTTATCAAGATTTTTTTGTTTTAATTTTTAGATATTTTGTTTTTCATACAGTGCCAAGCAAAATGGTAACAATGTTTTTAACTTTTGACTTTCAGGCCACATATCTCATCATCCACTACAGCTTTGAACATTAGACTACCAATATTTTTTTTAAACAACTCTTGCTATTTCCCCCCAAAACATTTGATTTGCAAGTAGTTAGCATCTGATTAGTTCTGCAGATGATTGTCATGTAACTGCAGTGTTACTGTTTTGCTCCTAGTAGTGAAACAATCTTTTGCTTCTCGTATACTACAAGTTACACCCTGTTCTCACATTCCCTACTTGTGTTATTAGGTTGATTGCCAAGCAAAAGGAAACTGGTTTGAATTGAGGAGCAGTCATGAAGAAGATTTCCCAAGAAAAGAAAAATCACATCATCCAGCTCATCGATTGCGGTCATTTAGCCACGAAAATTGCTAAACTGCATCATATGAGGCCATGACAGTTGGAAGAATATGAAATGAAGTCCTTCCATCCATTCCAAAGTCAAGAAGTGGACGTCCAGGCAAAATATCAGTCAACAAGTCAACAGTCATGTGCTTTGTAATGGTGAGATCACAGATGTCCATGCAAGCACAAGTCTGGAATGGTGGCCCAAAAAAAGTTGAAGAAGCTTTGACTTTAATATCATCATAATAAGCATTGGCTCGAAGTTACAAAAAAGTACGAAAAGTGGAAAGTAGAAGATCAGAAAAAGTCAGACTGGGCTCTGGTAGGTGCAAATGCGTCTGGAAGAATCAAGTGAAAAGCAGATCGAAAATTGAAGGAACTGTCAAGTTCGGTGGAGGAAGCCTGATGATATGGGGTTGTTTGACACACAAAGATATTGGATACTTGACCAGGATCGATGTTGATTTCAATGCTGAGCTATATGTGAGTATCCTACAAGATGACTTACTTTGTACCCTCGAGGACGACATAGTGTTCCAGCAGATCAACGACCCAAAGCATATGTCAAGATTGGCAAACAAATGATTCAATGACAATGATCTAGAGTTACTGTGTTGGCCTCCACAGTCACCAGTCTTCAACACATTCGAACACTTGTGGGTAGAGTTGAAGAAAAAGCTTTATTTGTACCCAGGTGAGTCGACCAATATGCACCAACTTCAGAAATGTGGAGAAGAGACCTGGGACCAGATTTCAGCCAAGACATGCTTAAATCTGATTGAGAGCCCAGAAGGATACAGGCAGTGCTGAAAGCCAAAGGGGGATTTACAAAATACTAACAAAATAATAAAACTTGAATTTTAGATTTTTATGAGCAAAATAGTAACAATGCAGTTACATGATGAGAATCTGCAGAACTAAGAAGATGCTAAATAGTTGCATGACAAATTTATGTATGAGATAGCCAAGATAATTGTCTTTAAAATGATGGTAGTGTCACGATCAAAGCTGTAGTGGATGATGAGCCTGGAAGTCAAAAGTTCCCAACCTTGTTACCTTTTTGCTTGGCACTGTACATTAAATTAAACAAATTTTAATCAGATATTGATTACTGTTTAAATTAAATTTTCCGGCTCTCAGCCCATATTCGAGATACGGCAGTAGCAGGCTCCCGAGGTCTCGCTGTGACATGAGGTGCACCAAGGAAGATCACTCGATGGTTTAAGAAGTAGCTTTCTCCCCCAAGAGTGCATGTGTATGAGAGGATTGGGAAAGACAACTATAAGCCAAAGAACGACAGATGAAGAATATGTATGAGTAGCTTCTGCTGAGCTGTGTGTATAAGCTGATCATGTGTAATACTGTCTGCTGAGCTCCTATATCTAGCAGTATATTGTGTGATGCTGTCTGCTAAACTGCTGTATCTAATCCCATCATGTGTGATACTGTCTACTGAGCTGTGTATCTAATCCTTTGATGTGTGATACTGTCTACTGAGCTGCTGTATCTAATCCTCTAATGTATAAAACTGTCTGCTGAGCTGCTGTATCTAATCCTAGGATGTTTGATACTGTCTGCTGAGTTGAAGCATTTCGGCTTATCATGTGTGTGATACTGTCTATTGTATCTAAGTCTCTCCTGTGGGATACCGTCTGCTGATTCTGCTGATGCTGTGTGTTCTAAGCAGTCTGTTTTATACAGACGTCATTTGTCTCATGTCATAAATCATCCACAAAATCTGTATACACAAAGACAGGAGGTGGCCGCTGGTAATATGCATCTATTACATGCCTGCCGGTCACGCTTTAACACAATGGTTACCCGTAAAAGAAGCACTAATTGAAGTAAATTGTTCATTATAACATTGTGCTGTCCATGTCATGAACACAGTCAGCTGCAATGAATTAATACAACAGAGTTCTATCACTTTTGCTCTTCAGTGGAATATGTGCGCTATTTTCTGCACCGCACAGAGAACCAATTGATATGAATAGACATTGTGTAATTCATCATTTCTACTGTACGCTGCAAGAAAATTTGAGGCTTAGGCTATGTTCACACGGGTGAAATTGGGACATATTTCAGCCCGTATTTCGCGCCGTACTGCACTCGATACGGGCCGAGATATGTCCCAATAATTACGGTAATCCACAGTTCTCATAGAAAACTCCCCGTTCAGACAATATGCAGCGGGGGGAGATAAGTGACATGTCAAATACTAGCGGCGAATACATGCCGCTAGTAATGAATGTCTATGGGGCCAGCAGGAGTCGGCGCGAGCTCCCGAAGTCCCGGCGTAATTGCGGGTGTAATTACGCCCCGCAATTATGCTGTGTGAACATAGCCGTACTGGCAGGTTTTTTCACAGATTACAACTAATTGCTGAGGGACAATTTGCGATCAGCTTATTATCAAGGTATCCTTTGAAGAGATAGGAATTGTCAAAGTGGAGAATCCATTTTATTACAGTAGCAGTAAAAGTTCTCTGTCATATCTCCACATCAACAAAGTTCCTTTAATTTGTGGCCCTTACAAAAAGGGTATGTGATACATAATCAGCAAGTGTTGTCTTAAAGGGGTTGTCTCACTACATTGATTCATCTTACCTCAGTCCTGTTTCCTTGGTTTCACTTTGAATTCAGGGGCGTGTTTACTGGCTTCTACTAGGCTACAGTAGAAGCCAGGTCTGTAGCTATAGCGACCAGTGCTGACAGCCTATCAGGCGAGATCAAACAGGTCTGTAGCTATAGCGACCACACGAGATGATGCAGCCCCTACAATAGGGGATATCTAGGGATAGGTAGGACACTGTTAATGGACACATATTGCAAAGTGACTTGTTTTTGCAAGATCTTTAACATAAAAAGCAATCCTTGTAGTGAGACAACCCCTTTAAAGAAATTCCCTGCTTTGGACAATCCCTACTTGTTAAATAGGTCTCGTAACCATTAGGTAATCACAAAGTGCATGGACCCTAAGTGATCAGCTGTAACCATTGGGAAAAATTATACTAAGGGCGACATGTCCTATTAAGGCTGCGCCATTGTTTTGGTGCATTTTGCGACAAAAAAATTGACATCCTATTTTCTATATAAATGAACTGTAATATACCAAAACTATATGCCAGACATGACACATTTGAATGCACCTAAAGAAGGCGCATTAAATAAGCTAGCAATGATATGCTATGCGCCTAAATTATGCAATGCACCTAACCTAGATAGGCACATCAATTTTACAAGGTATATTAGAGGCCACATTTTTGACAGGTTCGTTCAGTCATGCATTCAGGCGCACTGATTTAATGAGCCTTAAAACAAGCGTGGCAGCGCCTCTTTTCAGACATGTCACCCTATATGTTCAAATTTTCTATTGTGCCGCCACAGGTTAAAAAAAAGCATTACACGGTGCATATTCACAGCAAAGGGTTGTCAGTGTAATGCAGGACAGGACAAGTCCTCCAGAGCAAGAATCACTCATTGTAACCTTATGTAGCCAAAAGATAAGGATTCTAAACAGAGGACCTCCCTCTATTAGGGTATAAAAAGATGGGATTTCTGTGTTTGACAACCCCTTTAAGAAATTCACCGTGCTGTAATAAATAAGTACATCCAGGTGAAGCAGGTAGTGACTTTGGTTCAAAAAGTGGGGGGGACCAATTTTCCCTCTCATCCCCTATCTTCCTATCCCTTCCTCCCTCCTTCACACGCCTTCCCTTTCACTTCCCCTCCCTTACCTCTTCTCTCTTCCACTCCCTGCAGCTCCCCGGCCCCATAGACATGCATTATCCACGGCGCGTATCCCGCCGGGATAATGTGCATGTCAATTTCTCCCCCCGCGGCGGACTCGCCGAGCAGGGAGAGGAGATGGAATCCATAGTTCTCTATGAGAACTATGGATTACCGTAATGGCTGTGACGGATTCCAGCCATACTGCAGCACAGTAGGGTGCGCAATACGGCTGGAATCCGTGCCCAAAATAAGCCGTCTGAACGGCCCTTTAAGGTATGTTCACAAGGCATATAGTGGGGCGTACTTTGTACTTCTAAAATGCTGCGGGGCTGGCCCCATTCACTGGCCCATAAGTACAGGGAAGAAGTGACATGGCTAGACACATGGCAGTACAGTATATACACATCTCACATCAGTACATACCCTACTCACATGCACACACAACGCCTGGCATCCTTGTCCCCTCCTTACCTGTCTCCTGTAGTCTGGAGCAGTTGGCATTCAGCAAGAGGTTCCCAGCCCCAGATACAGAGTGTGCTGGACTGTGAGCATTCTGATTGGTGAAGCAGCCCCTGCTGACTCCTGCTCTACCAATCAGCGCTGCTCTCACTCTGCACTGACACTTGAGGCTGCTTCCTATTCTGTCCCCCCAAGATGCACAGATATACAGGAAGCAAAGGGTTCACTTCCTCCTCCTCTGTGCTCTGCTCCCCCCACTTACCATGTTCTCATGCTTCCATATGGATTATTTTTTATTGAAGTGGCTAAAAAGTGGGGGGGGGCGTCCCCCACCCAGAAAAAAAGTGAGGGGGACAAGTCCCCTCCGTACCCCCCCTAAAGTTACACCTATGGTAGTGAGCCTGTAATGAGTGCAGGACCGTGACACTGCAGAACCACCATTTCATAGCACATCGCTTGCTGGATGACATTCTATAAATTAGACCCATTGGGGCTCATTTAGGATTCTCTTAATTACCATGGAGTCATGTAATAAGCACAGGATGAAACAAGGTAACGCTTTCTACAATCGCCGGTGCTTTATCCCTGTGTTGCAGGTGACACAGGCCACTGTTTAGTGAAGACAGCAGCGCTGAAATGGAAAGAACTGCATGGATCGGAGTCATCACCACAGAGAGCACAGAGTCAAATCACTGTTTATATCTGTCCTGACAGCGGTGCTTGGGCAGCAAAGGGTGGAATCTTGTTATTACATTAAAGGACATGAATATAACTACCTATAACAGTGCCTTCTATGTACAAGAATAAGACTGTTATAATACTGCTTCTATATACAAAAATATAGCTACTATAATAATGCCTGATATACAAGAATATAACTACTATAACAATGTCCCCTATAGACAAGAATATAACTACTATAATACTGCCCCCTATGTACAAAAATATAACTACTATAATATTGCCCCTATGCACAAAAATATAACTACTATAACAATGCCCCCTATGTACAAGAATTTAACTACTATAATACTGCCCAATATACAAGAATATAACTACTATAATACTGCCTTCTATGTACAAGAATATAACTACTATATTACTGCCCGATATACAAGAATATAACTATTATAATACTGCCCCCTATGCACAGGAATAAAACTACTATAGTACTGCCTCTTATGCACAAGAATATAACTACTATAATACTGCTCCTATGTACAAGAATATAACTACTATAATACTGCCCTATGTACAAGAATATAACTACTATAATATTGTCCCTATGTACAAGAATATAACTACTATAACACTGCCCCCTATGTACAAGAATATAACTACTATAATACTGCCCAATATACAAGAATATAACTACTAAAATACTGCCCCCTATGTACAGGAATAAAACTACTATAATACTGCCTCTTATGCACAAGAATATAACTACTATAATACTGCCCCCTATGTACAGGAATAAAACTACTATAATACTGCCTCTTATGCACAAGAATATAACTACTATAATACTGCTCCTATTTACAAAAATATACCTACTATGATATTGTCCATATACAAGAATATAACTCTCAAGGGGGAGAAGGTGGATCCGCAGGGTCAACAGCGAGAGTTGACGATAACCACGCCAGGGAGAGGAGTTTAAAGAGTACACTGGTTTTCACCAGATTGTGCCACAAAGCAGAATGCACTTGGCTGCGGGGAACTCGAAGGTCACTACCTCTGATTTGGTCACTCATGGTGACAGCCGAGGTGCCAACAAGGTACCAACTGACAGATGCGTGTTTGTGGTACAGGCAAACGATTAGGTCAGGTGGCATAATAGAGGAGTCAGTAGTCAAGCGTGAAGGTCAGGCCGAAAGCAGACGAGACGTCATCAGAAAAGAATCTAAGGATCAAACCAGAGAATACATATGCGGACAGAAATCGGACAAAAGCACAATAAGGTTATGTTCACACGGCTTGTTGGATCCGTTTTTGGATCCGCTTGGATCTGAAAAATGCATCCAAAAGTGCTGCGTAAATCGCATCCAACACGCAGGTGCATATTTGGCTGCGTTTTGGCTGCAGCAGGAACACACTCTATAGTTTTAAATAGGGCGTCTTTGAACGGATCCAAAAGACGTATCACAAAGATGCATGTATACACACATCGCTGATCACTCATCTGAACGTTGATGCGTGTTTTACATTGAAAGCAATATAAATCACACTGCACATTGTTAGATGCGTGTTTGGGTCTGTTTAGGGTTCGAAACACGGATCCATATATGCATTTAAAAACGGATCCAAAATCAGAACAAACACGCCGTGTGAACATACACCAATAACTGGCAAGGATGAAGCTAAGATTAAGCCAGATAAAACGCCAGGTGGAACTCCATTGGCGACAGGGAAAGTTGGGTGGCGCACCCTGGCCTCTCAAATCAGAGAGGACCAGAGCACACGCCTCCTAGGGTATGTTCACATGGCTTATTTTGACGTGGTTTCAGACGAGGTTTTCAGAGCGTTTCCAAAACCTCGCCTGAAACACACTTCTTCAGAAGAGGTTTTAGAGGCGTTTCGGATGAGGTTTTCGACGAGGTTTTCACCCATACAAATTAATAGTCAGGACAAAAACCGCGGCAAAAACCATGCCGAAAACGCAGCAAAAACGCGCCAAAAACACGCTTCAAGAATTTACATGACAATTTTTCAGCGCTTGCAAAGAAGAGTGTAAAAACCTCGTCGTGTTTGAACTACAATGAGGTTTTACATAGGAATCAATTAAATGAACTGAGGGTGTTTTGGAAGCATTTGGATGAGGTTTTGGGCGAGGAAACGCTCCAAAAACCTCGTCCAAAACCATATCAAAATAAGCCGTGTGAACATGGCCTTAGGGGGTGGCTGTGAGCATGTGGCCGCACACAGGCAAGGATCAAAAGGAGAGCCCGAATGCAGATGAAGAGTGGAGGAAAGGTGAGCGTGGCGTCAGGGCTGCATAAATTAAGCATGGGGATGTCTACCAGCTGGTGCATGGACCTCAGTGCGTGCCATGACAATAACTACTATAATACTGCCCTTTCTATCTGTTCAAGAATATAACTACTATATTAGTGCCTCCTATGTACAAGAATATAACTTGCCTGATATGAACAATATTAAAACTTCTATAATACTGCCCTCTAGGTACAAAAATATAACTACTATAATACTGCATGTGTACATGATTATAACATATATTGCTGCTCTTTTATACAAGAATATGATTACTATGTACACAAATATAACTACTATAATACCGCCTCTGTAAAAGCATATATTTTATGTATTGCTTCCTCACTATACAAGAGTATAACTATTACAATACTGCCCCTATTTACAGTAATATACCTACTATAACACTGCTTTTTATGTATAACTAATATATCGTATATACTTGAGTATAAGCCGAGTTTTTCAGCACAAAAAATGTGCTGAAAAATGAAACCTCGGCTTATACTCGAGTCACTGTCGGCACTCAGGCGCTGCGATGGCCGGCGTGCCGACAGGGACGCTTCAGCTATATGCGGCTCCTCAGGGAGTGCATATAACTGAATGCCGAGTGAGCGCACAGTGTCCGGACGCTGCAGTAGTCCGGGCACTGTCCGCGATCCCTTCACCTATATGCGACTCCTCCGAAGCGCATATAGTTGAAGGGATACCACTGCGGGGCACAGAGCGAGCGCTCCGTGCTCCGCAGTGGCCTCCGGGCGGCCACAGACTGGTGGCTGTCCGGAGTTTCCCGGGACAGGCAGCGTGTGTCATCACGTGCTTGCGTGCGCGGCCTGATGACGTCACCCGCCTGTGCCGAGAAGACCCGAGGAGCGCGCCCGGGAGATGGAGCAGCGGGGATCCAGGTGATTGTTTTTTTATTTTTTTTAAACTGCCTATACCTGCCTACAGCGGCCTATACCTGCCTACAGCCGGCCCTATACCTGCCTACAGCTGCCTATACCAGCCCTATACCTGCCTACAGCCGGCCCTATACCTGCCTACAGCTGCCTATACCTGCCTACAGCCGGACCTATACCTGCCTACAGCTGCCTATACCTGCCTACAGCGGGCTCTATCTGCCCACAGCCGGGCCTATACCTGCCTTCATCTGCCTATACCTGACCTATACCTGCCTACAGCTGCTTATACCTGCCCTATACCTGCCTACAGCCGGCCCTATACCTGCCTACAGCTGCCTATACCTGCCCTATACCTGCCTACAGCCGGCCCTATACCTGCCCTATACCTGCCTACAGCCTGCCCTATACCTGCCTATGGGGCCATATACCTGCCTATTACCTGCGTATGGGGCCATATACCTGCCTATAATCTGCTTATGGGGGACATATAACTGCCTATTACATGCCTATGGGGCCATATACGTGCCTTTTAGGACATATACCTGCCTATACCTGCATATAGGGCCATATATCTGCCTATAATTGCCTATGGGAGACATTAAACTGCCTATGTAATTTTATTGGTATCCATTTTTATTTTTAAAATTTACCAGTAGCAGCTGCATTTTTTACCCTAGGCTTATACTTTAGTCAATAAGTTTTCCCATTTTTTGGGGCAAAAGTAGGTGACTCGGCGTATACTCGTGTCGGCTTATACTCGAGTATATACGGTAATATTAGTTAATTTGTACAAGATCACCTAGACAACCTGACTGCTGTGTATATTACAAATAATTTCAAAATCTTGGCAGTTTAAGCAGAGGCTTAAGGCCGTGTTCACACGGCTTATTCCCGACGGATTTGTGCGCTGTATTGAGCGCACAAATCCGCCGTGAATAAGGGGCGGGATGGGGGCGGGGCCGGAGCGCGGGGGGGGGCGCCGCTACCCGGCCCCATAGACAATGCATTGTTTACGGCGCGTCCGCGCCGTAAATAATGTGCATGTCACTTTCTCCCCGCGGCGGATTCGCGAGCGGGGGGAGAAGCGACGGATTCCACTGTTCTCTATGAGAGCAGTGGATTACCGTAATTGCTTGCCGCGGATTGGCGCCATACTGCAGCGCAAATCGGCGCGCAGTATGGCGCCAATCTGCGGCAGAATAAGCCGTGTGAACGAGGCCTAACCGTGCCAGCTGAATGGTCCCTGAACTGGAACTGAAGGTGCTCTAAAATAAATAATCATAATAATTGTCGGGCACTGACCCTATATTACCCATCTTTCCCCTGACCTCCCTGCAGGATCTTTAGTGCTCATTGCCTAAAGTGAAAGCATTCCTGTATTGTTCCTTGCCTTACCGTGTATCAGACATTCTTGCCTTCATCCACTGACTACGATTCTTGCTGCCTGCCCTGAGCTTCCTGCCTGTCCCCAACCCAACCCAAGACTTCTCTATGATTCTGTACTGCACTACACATCAGCCACCACCGAAGGCAAGTCGCGCCAGGGTAGTGACCTGGGGGTCGTCTGCCACAACAAGTCCATCCTGTCTTTGGGGCGGGTGCTGGTGAAAACCAACAGCACCTTAGACTTCCTGGTGCGGCTTACACCATCACTTGCCGTTGCTCAGTGGAGCCACTACTTGCAGTCCTTACATTACACAGTTTTAATTGAAATTCATGTGCTGTCTGTGTAAATCATAGATATGTCAGGTCTTCCAGAAAGAGATAATTTGGATAGTAGATGTGGGTTGTACATGTGGGACCGATCTAATATTTTAAAATTGAGCAGGATATGTGAAAATGGATGATTTAGGTCAGACCAGCCATTTAAGAATCCATCTTTATGACATACTGTGTCTTTAAACATAAACTTTCCATCTTTTGTTGATACCGTGGATTATGTTCGCAGTCAATGCTGTATGCGATACATTATATCAGATAACACAACGAGGGATCAGACATAAGCCATGTTCGGATTCTATTCTCCTGAGCGTCTGCGGGGAACGTCCTGGGATGAAGAGAAGAACAATGAGCACAAAAGCCTGAGATGCCGGCGTTTTAAAAAAAAAGACAATAGACCTGATGTAAACCGTAATCATCACAATCCAGTGATTCATCTTCTGTGTCCTTGAAGAAGGATAAGTATAGAATATGTGATATCTGCTAATAAAGAATATGGGGTGGTGTGACAAAAAACACTATAATGCAACCAAGTGGCTAGTACCATAACCCCCACCATCCCAGGATAGGAGAGCCGTATGTCACCTCTTTATGTGGACATAGATTTGTACTGCACAGTGTGACACATCTTCACATGCAGAATTGTCACTCATGGAAATGAGAGAATGCCACCTGATCTGCTCCCCAGGCCACCGAGACCTTCATCATGAAAGTGGCCCCAGGGTGACAGGTTTATTAAACTTCGTAAATCTCTCCCAGAGCCGCTGAATAAAACCTGCAAAAAATGGATCAAAGAACGCTCGACATTTGCATCAGATATTATGGGTGCAGCGTCAACTGCCTTCTCCAATTAACATTATATCTGTATTACGCTCCAAACAATCTATCCCAGCGCATTCTTTATCCAGATAATATGCAAATTTCTGAGGTCATACATATTGATGTTGGCCTCATTTCAATGTATGTTGCTAAAGAAATCACCCTACCGTGCACAGAGGCCACAGGCCCTTGTCTGCTAAACAGTATTGCTGATTGCAGTCAGGGCTTACCTTTAGGTAGAGTACAGAAGATGGAGACTGGACTGGTCCATGGACAACTTCCTGACCACTCAACTCCCTACTATACACAGACACTAACCATCCACCATGCTACTAACTGCATTAGCTTATGTCACATCAATCTTCAATTAAGTCATGTCTTATACTCCAGTCACATGCAGAGCTGTATACTGCATAACTCTGCTGGTTTCAGTTGTCATGTCCTTAAAGGGAACCTGTCATGTTGGTTACTCTGCCCTTACAGTGGACAGCACAAGCTAGTGTCAGACATGCTGTTTCCAGCACTGTGTCACTTATTCTATAAGATGCCGCAGTTTCAGAGCATTTAATGCTCAAATCCTGCAGTTTACAGCCAGAAAAGAGTCTATCTTATTCATGAATGGGTGTTAGCCCCGCCCACTTGCCATCTATTCACAGGTTTTTACCTATTCACAGTAAGGCTATGTTTACACGGCTTATTTGCAGGGTGTCATTACGCCCCGCAATTACGCTGTGTGTACGGCGGCGGGGCGGGAGCGGGGGGCCGGCACTTCGCCGGCCCATAGACTATCATTACCAGCGGCGCGTATACGCCGCTAGTAAATGACATGTCACTTATCTCCCCCCTCGGCGTATTCGCTGAGCAGGGAGAGGAGACGTAATCCATAGTTCTCTATGAGAACTGTGGATTACCGTAATGACTGGGACGTATTCCAGCCGTAATTTGCGCACTCCGGCACGTAATTACGGACTGAAATACCTCCAATTTTAAGCCGTGTGAACATAGCCTAAGGCTGCGTCCACACAACTAAAAAGCTAAATCCACACTACAGAGGACAAAATACTTGATTAGAATCCGACCAAATATTTTACACTCAGTTTTCGTTGTACCCAGTTTTTGCCCCGTTTTTTGCTGCGGATTTCAGCCATCCCATTCAGTTGAAATCAATCTCAGAAAATCCCAGCTATGGAGACTACAGTTCGGATTTTCTATTGAGGTCTATGGGGATGATTTACAGTATGATTTTTGCAGATTCCGACAGTAAATCAATGTCGTGTAAATGTAGCCTTAGTCTTTGTTGCATTTTTTTCCCCGCGGTTTACAGATTTTGCGCGCTCAATCCAATTGAACAGTGCTATAATCCTCCGTTTTCCACTGAATTATAGAACATGTTCTACATTTTTCTTTAAAAACCATCGGTTTGGAAATCCGACCGCAGACAATACAAGCTTTGTAGACTACAGCTCGGACTTTCTATTAAGGTCTATGGGGATGATTTACAGTTGTCCATGATTCATAGATACCTGACAGAGCAAGGAAGATCGAGTACCTTTCATTGTGATAAATTTACTGGCCCAAGAGGACCTGTTTCCCTACATCAATGAAGATGAATCCAGGTCATTTTTTTGTGGCCTTCTGCTCTGGCTTGACCTAAGTTCATAGGGCAACCAGATGAACAAAAACTTCAGTAAAACAAGACTGATGACAGGGAGGTTGATGGGAACCTTCTAAGATCTCAATGCAATATTAAAGCCCTAGTCAGTACCTTAACCCCATCCATTGGCCAGCTACAGTTTAGATTTATTCAAGGCTTTGATTTGTCTATTTTTGGATTGATAAACCTTTAACAGTTTTCTTCTACTCCTGCTTCAGCCCTTAAACATTAAACATAAAAATTGTAAACTTATTCATATTCTTTGGGATTGAATATGATACTAACCATCTGGTAAACAGTTGTAGAAGCAATTACTATACTAAGACCTCAGATCCTACAAGTAGTCTCCTCAGGTGATTTGCCATTGATCTTCAGTAAGTTTTGCTAGTCTCCCTTTGGAGCCTCTAGGATCCTCTTCCTGACATTAAATATCACCTACCTGCTGGCTGTTTACCTCCACAAGAAGAGTTGGGAATTTCAGGTTTTGGGATCTTCTGATCCATATATTGTTTTCTTACAGAGAAGGTACTCTTAAGATTCCTGCTCTCCTTCAGACCTATAGTTCCATCATAAACCACTCTGAATCAAACTATGACCCATGGAATGAGATTTTATGGGAATCTTTTGATTTAGTTATACAGTATCTCACAAAAGTGAGTACACCCCTCACATTTTTGTAAATATTGTATTATACCATTTCATTGGACAACACTGAAGATATGACACTTTGATACAATGTAAAGTAGTTAGTGTACATCTTGTATAACAGTGTAACTTTGGTGTGCCCTCAAAATAACAGCACACAGCCATCAATGTGTAAACTGCTGGCAACAAAAGTGAGTACACCCCTAAGTAAAAATGGACAAATTGTGTCCAGAGTGTCAATATTTTGTGTGGCCACCATTGTTTTCCAGCACTGCCTTAACTCTCCTGGGAATGGAGTTCACTAGAGCTTCACAGGCGGCAGCCACTGGAATCCTCTTCCACTCCTCCATGATGACATCACGAAGTTAATGGATGTTAGAGACCTTGGCTCCTCCACCTTGCATTTGAGGATGCCCTACAGATACTCAGAAGGGTCTAGGTCTGGAGACATGCTTGGCCAGTCCAGTACCTTTATGTCTAATTTTCTTTAGCAAGGCAGTGGTCGACTTGGAGGTGTGTTTGGAATCATTATCATGTTGGAATACTGCCCTGCGACCCAGTTTCCGAAGGGAGGAGATCATGCTCTGCTTGGGTATGTCACAGTACATGTTGGCATTCATGGTTCCCTCAATGAACTGTAGTTCCCCACAGCCAGCAGCACTCATGCAGCCCTAAACTATGACACTCTTACCACCATGCTTGACTCTAGGCAAGACACACTTGTCTTTGTATTCCTCACCTGGTTGCAGCCACACACATGGTTGACACCATCTGAACCAAATAAGTTTATCTTGATCTCATCAGACCGCAGTACATGGTTCCAGTAATCCATGTCCTTAGTCTATTTGTCTTTAGCAAAATGTTTCCAGGCTTTTTTGTGCATCATCTTTAGAAGTGATTTCCTTTTGGGACAACAGCCATGCAGACCAATTTGATGCAGTGTACGGCTTATGGTCTGAGCACTGATATGCTGACTTCCCACCCCTTTAGCCTCTGCAGTAATGCAGATAGCACTCATACGTCTATTTAGAAGAGACAATCTCCGGATATGACGCTGAACACGTGCACTCAACTTTTTGATTTACCATGATGACAGCTATTCTAAGTGGAACCTGTCTTGTTAAACCGCTACATGGTCTTGGCAATATTCTTATAGCCTAGCCAATCTTTATGTAGAGCAATCATTCTTTTTTCAGATCCTCAGACAGTTCTTTGCCATGAGATGCCATGTTGAACTTCCAGTGATCAGTATGAGAGAGTTTAAGAGCCAAAGCACCAAATTTAACACACCTGCTTCCCATTCACACCGAGACCTTGTAAGGCCGTGTTCACACGGCTTATTCCCGACGTATTTGTGCGCCGTATTGAGCGCACCATATCCGGCCGTGAATAAGGGCGGGACAGGGCGGGTGCGGAGCGCGGGGGGGCGCCGCCCCGGCCCATGAAAATGCATTTTTTAGGCGCGTCCCGCGTAAATAATGTGCTGTCACTTTCTCCCCCCCGGGGATTCGCCGAGCGGGGGGGAGCGACGGATTCCACTGTTTTCTTAGAGAGTGGTTCCCGAATTGCTGCCGCGGATTGGCGCCGTACTGCAGCGCAAATCCGGCACCAGTACGGCGCCAACCGGGGAAAATAACCGTGGAAAGGGGGCCCTAATTTAAACAAGTCACATGACACCATAGAGGGAAAATGGCAAATTAGGTCTAATTTGTCCATTTTCGCTTAGTGATGTACTTACTATTGTTAATAGCGGTTTAGACATTGATGGCTGTGTGTTAAGTTATTTTGAGAGCACACAAAATATACAGCTATAGCTATAAAAAAGCTGTAGCAGACTACTTTATATTGTATCAAAGTGTCGTATCTTCAGTGTTGTCCTATGAAAAGATATAATACAATATGTCTAAAAATGTGAGGGTTATATCCTCTGGACCCAACAAGGAAGTAGTTTTCTTCTCTTGCCAGATTAAGGAAGTTGTCTCCTTAGCATATGCCCCGGGATTTGGGGAAGCTTTTGTTTTTAGGGCCACAAGGTACAATTTTCCCGGCTTAAAGCATTATGCCTTTAAAACAAATCTGTAATGCAGATTTTGCCTTTTCTCAATTGGGTTAGGAGACATTACAGATGTAGAGTAAGACCCTCAGAAGTGACTTCCTCTAGGAAGTCTGTTATTGAGGTTTCTTCAGGTTGTCCCTCCCTACATGTTTCTACTTGCTACATCCCCATCATTGTGCTGCCGACAGAAACATAAGGGAAGCTTGAGACATAGAATATAAATCTGTTTTCCCTGTCAGCAACAAAAGGCTCTCTTACCACTTAGGTACCTAACTCAATGAAAACACAAGTGGGTGGTGTATGGGGTTCAAATATATAGCATACTGATTACATTAAAAATTCCACCTGTCCTATCAGGTTGCAGGGCAGAAAATTCCTATCTTTATGCTGCTGACAGGAATAAGAGAAAGCAGATTCACATTTTAAATCTCAAATTTACTGCACTTTTAATTTTTGATTTATTTTTAAAAAGTGAGAAAAAAATAGTAAAAAAACCCAAAAAAATTCAATTCATACTTTATTGTTTCTCCTTGGGATTTTATTGTGCAAAAATTCTTTGGGCAGGGAAATCCCCCAATAAAAATCTTTCATATGGTTTTATCTATTTCTTACAGAGCATTGAAAGATCGCTTTGTGGATTCATGGAAAAAATTTTTTAAAACTTAACCATATTTTTTTTTATCAGATTGATATCTGAACTGTTTGCTGACCATGCCATTGAGTGGACATGTATTTTCTGAAGAAACAGTCTTTGCTGTGGGCGAGTTATTCTCTTTCCCAAAAAAATGACTTTTACCCAAAGCATTTTTTATCTGGAAATAAAATTTAAAAATTTTTCCATGAAACCGACGTTGGGGTAATAATTGCCATCTTCCCTGTTCTTCTACCTGACATTTACTGTTTATAAAGATGAGTGCAGTGAGTGGGGAAATGTGAGTGTTTTCTTCAGGTGTCATCTTTATATATTTCATTAGAACACCACCAAACAAAAGTTCCAGCATCATCTCCTTGACCGAGGCAGATTGGTGTCTCATCACCGGATATCACCATCATCCAATCCTCCACCTTTTTAAAGAATACCTTTTCCCCCAAAAAAAAAAAACACCCCCGAAAATAAGACAAGTGCATTTTTAGTTATAAAATTTTGGGTTGGCTGCTTATGCTGATTTTGTGATGAAATCACTACAGTATATTAATACACTTTGATGTTTTTTGTTCAACAATAAATGTGAAATATTGTTCTAGAAAAAAAACCCCAAAAAAGAAGTTTAGCTTGCTTTAGGAGAAAAAAATACTGTCTTATTTTCGGGGAAACAGGGTATAAACTTTAAGTGTTAATTCAGATTTAAAATTTGGCTTTTCTGTATGAAAGTTTCATTCAGCTGGTTACTTTCACTATTTTCTTTCACAACATGGAGCCATTTTCAATAGGCTCGGGGAGTTTTAAATTGACTAAAGTTTTGGGGGCTTGCCCCCCACGGCACAGGTTATTTGTTGGTTTTTCAGACGGTTTGCGGTGTTCAGAGCCGCCAACAGAAATTTCAGGGCCACATACAGCTGAATCCCCCTCCCCCCCCCCCCCGAAACCCCCCCCCAGAAACCCGACGCCCCGCCCCCAGAAAAAAAAAAACGGCCTTGGGAAAAAAAATGCGCCCATTTTACCAATAATACAGTGTGAAAAAAAGAATGTATTGTGAGTACAATGCAAGTGAGTCACACATATGTCTTTTTCTCACACATCTAGACCAGGGCTAAATAGCTCCACCCATATCCCCCTCCACCCACATACAATACCCCCTCCACCCATACAATCCCCCCCTCCACCCCTAAAATATCCCCCCCCCACCCCATAAAATATCCCTCCACCCCCATACAATACCCCTGTCCCCCCACATAAATACCCCCCTCCACCCCCAAATACAATATCCCCCCCCCACCCACATAAATTTCCCCCCTCCCCCCACATACAATATCCCCCCACCCACATAAAATTTTCCCCCCTCCACCCAATACAATATCCCCCCCACCCAATACAAATCCCCCCTCCCCACATACAATATCCCCCTCCACCCACATACAATATCCCCCTCCACCCACATACAATACCCCCCTCCCCCCACATACAATACCCCCCCTCCCCCCACATACAATACCCCCTCCCCCCACATACAATATCCCCCTCCACCCACATAAAATTCCCCCTCCCCCACATAAAATATCCCCCTCCAGTTTCCCCTTGGTCACCACCTCACCCCTTCTAAAATAAACACCAGCAAGAAAGAAAGGGTGTACCTCCTAAACCAGCTCGGGTATAACCTAAAACACCGCCACATAGAGACCACATAGAGGTCGACCCAGCTCAGGTCACTCACTTCAGTGAATCAGCACTATCCAATTTAGAACAAAATAACCCCTGAAATCAGGAACCACCGGAGACGTCCTATTGGGGGTTTCTCTTCTCCATAGCGTTTTTTTCCCCTTTTCCCTTCTGATCCTTTCCCACACCCCCATGAGGATTGTCCGGGCCCCCATACTCACCCCCTGCAGAAAATTATACACAAAATTTTAAAAACCCTCAATTTTCAAGCATCTTTTTACCCATTCCCACCCTCTACAAAAATTCCCGGGGTGGGAGAGCGGGTAAAGCCATAAATTAGAGGCCTATATCCTAAGGGGGTTTGGGGGGTGGGGGGGGGACTAACCCTTAGATAATGCTACAGCATGGGGCTGCTCCCCCCAAAAAAATTAATTACCAAAGGGAGGTAGGCAAATGGGGAAAAACCCGGTAATTAGATGGGCCCCATTTTAAAGGGGGTAGACCCCCCCCGGATAAGTTGGTAAAGGCCAGCCCCCCGGTAGGTTGGTGGGTACCCAGCCATGGTCCCCCTTTGTTTGTAGGCGGTCAGGGCCCCCTTTTGAGGTTAGGTGGAGTCAGGACCCTCCTTTAAGGGTTAGGGGGAGGGCAGGGGCCCCCCTTTTGGGTTTGTAAGTCGGGCCCTCCATTAGAGGTTGGTGGAGCAGGGGGCCCCCTTTAAGGTTGGTAATTTAGGGCCTCCTTTAGAGGTTAGGTAATCAGGGCCCCCCTTTAGAGGTTAGGTAGAGTCAGGGCCCCCTTTTGGTTAGGCGCCAGGGCCCCTTTAGTTATAGGGAGGCCAGGGCCCCCCTTTAGAGATGGGCCCCCGGGGACCCCTTTAGTAATATGCAGTCAGGACCCCCTTTTGTGATAAGCAGGCCAGGGGGGCCCCCTTTAAGATGGAATGCCCGGGCCCCCCCTTTGAATAGGCAGTGCCCGGACCCCTTTTTTTGATGGCAGTCAGTGCCCCCTTTGTGATAGGCAGCGCCCGGGATCCCCTTTAGTGATAGGCAGGAGGGGCCCCCTTTAGTATGGAGGCCAGTGACCCCCCTTTGTGATTGGCATCAGTGCCCCCTTTGTGATAGGCACGCCAGGGATCCCCCCTTTAGTGTAGGGAGCGCCCCGGGACCCCCCTTTTGTGATAGGCTCAGGGCCCCCTTTTTGATAGGCATCAGGGCCCCCTTTTGTGAAGGCGCGCCAGGGACCCCCTTTTTTGTGGCAGTCGGGGCCCCCTTTTTGGTAGGCATCGGGCCCCCTTTGTGATGGCGCGCCGGGGCCCCCTTTAGTGTAGGGAGAAAGGGGGCCCCTTTAGTGAAAGGCAGGCCGGGACCCCCTTTAGTGATAGGGATCAGGGCCCCCTTTAGTGATAGGCAGTCAGTGCCCCCTTTGTGTAGGCAGCGCCAGGGGTCCCCTTTAGTGTAGGGACGCCCGGGACCCCCTTTATGATGGCGTGCCAGTGACCCCCTTTTGGATAGGCAGTCAGTGCCCCTTTAGTGATAGGGAGCGCCCCGGGACCCCTTTATGATAGGCAGTCAGGGCCCCTTTTAAAGATAAAGGCCAGGGACCCCCTTAGTGATGGCAGTCAGGGGCCCCCTTTAGTGATAGGCAGCGCCAGGGACCCCCCTTTTGAGAAGGGGCCCCGGGCCCCCCTTTAGTGTGGGAGCGCAGGGACCCCCCCTTTTGTGTAGGCAGTCAGGACCCCCCTTTTTGATAGGCATCAGGGCCCCCTTTAGTGATAGGCAGTCAGGGCCCCCCTTTTGGATAGGCAGCGCCAGGGACCCCCTTTATGAAGGCAGTCAGGGCCCCTTTGTATATAAAAAAAAACCAAATCTACTACCTGAGCCTCGGTTCTGCCGCTCCCAGTGCCGCCGGGTCCTCCGCCCTGCTAGGCGGCGGGGGAAGTGAAAGCACCCCCGCCCCCACTCACCAGTAGGGGGCGGGCCCGGGAGGCTGAAGGCCTAATGCATTCAGCCCCCAGGGAGAACACGGAGGCAGCGCTAATGGCGGCGCTCCCCTGACAAACCCCGGGGAAACCCCCGGGGGTGGGGGAAATTTGTCCCCCTCCGGGCCGGTCTTGGGCGCTGGGCGCGGGCCCGGGCGTGCAGGCCGGATGCGCGGCCGGGCCCGGGGGGCGACGGCCTGCCCCGGGGCCCCCCGCAACTCGGGGCCCCACTGTGGGCCCCGGCGGGCCGGTTGGCGGCCCCGCCGCCGGGCCCTGTTGCCGTGAGGATAAGGGGGCCGCTTGCCGCGGGCCCCCTTATTCCACCGGGCCCCATACGGGAGTTCCGGTTGTACCCCCGTATGGCGGCCCTGGGGTTTACAAACCCTGAAAACCACCAAGCAAGCTCACCCAAATTCAATGGAAAAATCCATGCAGCAGATCCACTGCACAGATTTTCCGCCGGACGGTTTTTTACATGGTCCAGTCCAAAAAACTTAGAACATGTTCATTCTTCCGCCTGGTTTTTGGGCGGAACATGAACATGTGGGTGCTAGGGAAGAGGGGGTTGAATCAAAACCGGGAAAAATCCTCTCCCGCATGCCAAAAAAGATCAAATACTGGTCAGGATTTTCCCACCCGTTTTTTTGGGCTTTACCCTGAAACGCACCCTTTAAATTTCAAACATTTAATTTTATGTGGTCCTTTATGCTTTTCTTGTGGGGGCTTCATGTTGGTTCCAGGTATATACAACTGAGGAGATCCAAGGAAGCAAAATTCCCAAAAAAGTGAGAGTACCAAACAAAACTTAAAGGGCGACACACATGAAACCTGGCGTCAATACGACAGTTCTACAGTGCGTTAGATGAATGTAGAATGTGACGGTATGTATGAAATTGTCGTACTGCTATTCATAAATGTGGAACGTAAGTGCACCAGAAAACATTCAACCGAATTCCTGACAGGCAGCTGGGGGCCCAAAACTAACAAACGTAATGCCAATAGGTAAAAAATACCAATTCTTTCCCAAATAACAAGACTAAAATAATAAAAACTAACTTATGTTAATTATAAAACTATATAAAATTAAGTAATATAAAAATATTTTTTTTGAAATTATATAATAAAAATATAAAATTATATAATATCCAAAAATATTAATTTTAATTTAAAAAACAATGAAAAATTATTTCATATAAAAATTTTTTAAATTTTAAATTAAAAAATATAAATTAATTTAAACTAAACAAAATCTACCCTAAATCCCATTTCAATTGGGGTTTACAGAGTTAGCATAGATTATTATGAAAAACCAAAAAAAATCACAGCGGCTAGGAAATTAAAAAAAAACTGAAGAATTGAGTCAGTGACAGAAACTATGGGGGGGTGGTATTGCTAGCAAAATGAAGTCCCAGCAAAACCTGTTGTGTGCCGGTGTAACGGTCAGGAGGTGGATCCACTGGACCACCGCAGGTGATGGCGTAAGCCCACACCAAGGAGTGGAATCTAAGTGGGCCCCGGTATTCACCAGAGCCCACTGCCACGCGGGATGGTCTTGCTGCGGCGGGAGTCCACCAGGTCACTACCACTGGCGGGGCTTGCCTGCGGTGGCGGCCAAGGGTAACGAGGTACAGGATCGGCAGGCAGGCTCGTAGTCGTGGGCAGGCAGGAGGTCAGGACAGGCGGCTCTGGTTCGTAGGCAGTAGACAAGCAGGAGGTCAGGGCAGGCGGCTCTGGATCGTGGTCGGGAAACGTAAGCCGAGGGTCGGTACACGGTAAGGCAAGACAGGAACACGCTAGACAGCTAATTCCCAGGGAAAACACACCAAGGATCCGGCGAGGGCCGGCAGGAAGAGGCCGGACCTAAATAGGAGCAGTGCCCGGCAAAGACCAATTACCGGCGCACTGCCCCTTTAAATTTCAAACAGCCGGGCCGCGCGCGCCCTAGGGTGCGGAGCCACGTGCCAGGAGACAGAGACTGACTGAGCAGGAGCGTGGCCGGGTAAGTGGACACCGGCGGGGGTCGGGACATGAGCGGACCCCGAACCCGACGTGCGGGACGGGGCTCCGCTGGGAGTAGGAGCACGGGGGCGCCTGCGACCTGGGACAGAGGTCGCAGGGGCGTCCATGACAGTATCCTCCCCCCTTGGGCCCACCCCTCTTGGGCCCCCCTCTCGTACTGGATTGAAGAAATCTCTGGATGAGGCTGCGGTTCAGGATATTCTCCTCCGGCTCCCAAGACCTCTCTTCGGGACCGAACTCCTTCCAGTCCACCAGGAAGTATCACTTTCCCCTAGTTCTCCTCATGCCCAGAATCTCTTTGACCTCGAAGACATTGGGCGCATCAGCCACAGACGGAGGAGGAACAGCCTTCTGGGAAAAACGACCAGGGGTTTCAGTAAGGAGACATGAAACGAATTGGGGATTCTCATCGTAGGAGGGAGCCGGAGTTTGTATGACACCGGGTTGATGCGGCTGATGACCTCAAAGGGTCCCAGGAAACGGGGTCCCAGTTTATGAGAAGGCATCTTTAGGCGGACATATCTAGACGAGAGCCACACCTTGTCACCTGGAGAGAAAACCGGAGGAGGGATTCTTCTTTTGTCCGCTTGGGTCTTCATGCGCTCGGAAGCGCGGAGCAGCGACTGACGGGTCTGGGACCAGATGGCCTTCACGTCTTGAACCAGTGCGTCCGCCGCCGGGACCTCAGAGGAGGTTGCCAGAGGGAGAGGAGGGTGGGGATGCAGGCCATACACGATGTAGAAGGGGGAGACCCCCGCGGACTCAGACTCAAGGGAGTTATAAGAGAACTCCGCCCATGGCAGTAAACTGGACCAGTCATCTTGTCATGCCGAGATGAAATGGCGAAGGTAACATCCCAAGACTTGGTTGACTCTCTCCACCTGGCTGTTTGTCTGCGGGTGGTAGGCGGACGAGAAGTCGAGCTTCACCTGAAGTTGGTTGCACAGGGCTCGCCAAAACCTGGATACAAATTGAACTCCCCGGTCCGAGACAATTTGCTGAGGGAGTCCATGCAGACGAAACACATGAAGGAAGAATAGCTCAGCCAGGCGGGAGGCAGATGGCAGCCCTGGCAACGGGACGAAATGCGCCATCTTGGAAAAGCGATCCGTTATCAGTTATGAAGTCCATGGAAATGTTGGACCAAGGCTGAGTTGGAATGGGGAGTGGCTGTAGTAGACCCGCCGGCTTGTAACGTGGCGTCTTGTTGCGGGCACAGGAGTCACAAGACGAAACGAAGTCCTTAACGTCCTTTTCAAGCTCAGGCCACCAATAGAACTGGGATATCAGGTGGAATGTTCTTCGGGTGCCGGGATGACCGGCCACCAATGAGCAATGTCCCCATTTTAAGCTACGTCTGCGGAGAGCAGGGCGCACATAAGTCCTTCCAGGAGGAACCTTCCAGAGGTCCACTGGAGCTGCCGAGATGAGAAGTTCTGGAGGAATTATGTGTTCAGGAGTAGTATCTTCACCCACCATGTCGGAGGTACGGGAGAGGGCGTCAGCTCTCACATTCTTCTCCGCAGGCCGGAAATGCATCTGGAAATCGAACCGGGAAAAGAAGAGCGACCACCTAGCCTGGTGAGGGTTAAGTCGCTGAGCCATCTGGAGATATTGGAGGTTTTTGTGGTCCGAGTAGATACGGATGGGAAAACGGGCGCCCTCCAGCAGATAACGCCACTCCTCCAGGGCCAATTTTATGGCCAGTAGCTCCCGGTCGCCAATCGTGTAATTCCTCTCGGCCGACGAGAACGTCTTGGAGAAGAAGCCGCACGTAACAGTCTTACCCGTGGGCCCTTTTTGCGTAAGGACTGCTCCGGCTCCCACAGATGAGGCATCCACTTCCAGGGTGAAGGGTTTCGCGGGATCCGGACGTGCCAGGATAGATGCCGCAGAGAAGGCGGACTTGAGCTTCGAAAACGCCTCTTCGGCTTCGACAGGCCAGCTGCGTGGATTGGCTTGTTTCTTGGTGAGGGCCACTATCGGAGCCACCAGCGTAGAGAAGTGAGGTATGAACTGGCGATAGTAGTTGCAGAAGCCCAAGAAGCGCTGGATAGCCCGCAGACCGACTGGGCGTGGCCACTGCAACACGGCTGACAGTTTTGCTGGATCCATCCTTAGGCCTTGGTCAGAGATGACGTACCCCAGAAACGGGAGGCTAGTCTGATGGAAGAGGCACTTCCCAAGCTTGGCATACAGATGGTTCTCCCGGAGACGCTTCAGTACTTGACGAACATGGCTGCGGTGGGTCTCGAGGTCAGGAGAGTACACCAGGATGTCAAGGTAGACCACCACGCAGGAGTAGAGGAGGTCTCTGAAGACGTCGTTCATGAGCTCCTGAAAGACGGCGGGTGCATTGCACAGTCGGAAGGGCATCACCAGGTACTCAAAGTGCCCATCCCTGGTTTTGAAGGCCATCTTCCATTCATCGCCCTTGCGGATTCGGACCAAGTTGTAGGCCCCTCTCAGATCCAACTTGGAGAGAATCTTGGCGCCCTGCAGGCGATCAAAAAGTTCTGTGATCAGCGGTAATGGGTAACGGTTCTTTACCGTGATCTTTCAAGCCCCGGTAATCTATGCCGGGGCGCAAGGTACCGTCCTTCTTCTTCACGAAAAAGAACCCCGCGCCAGCGGGAGACGCGGACTTTCGGATGAACTCCTTCCGGAGATTCTCCTGGATGTATTCGGACATGGCTTGGGTCTCAGGAACCGACAGTGGGTAGACTCGGCCCCGGGGAGGACTGGTACTCGGCAGTAAGTCGATTGGGCAATCGTATGGACGATGCAGAGGAAGACTCTCAGCTTGTCTCTCAGAGAACACATTGGCGTACTCCAGATATTCGGGCGGCAGCCCAGGCAACTGCTCCTGAAGGGTTGCGCGAGAGCAGGGAAGCACCGGGCGAGGTGCCACCAAACAACGCCGTCGACAGTTGGGACCCCAACGAATCACCTCTCCAGTAGACCAGTCCAGGATAGGAGAGTGGAGCCGCAGCCATGGGAGTCCGAGGAGGATCGCCGACGAGGAGCGAGGCAACACATAGAAGGAGATTTCTTCCTTATGCAGCGCCCCCACGTGGAGGGACAGTGGCTTGGTGACAAACTGGATGGTGTCGCTAAGCAGCTCCCCGCTGACGGACGACACGTCAAGAGGTTTCTCCCGGCGTACCACCGAGAGTCGATACTGCTTCACCCGGGACTGGTGTATGAAGTTCCCGGCGGAGCGTGAATCCAGAAACTTGGAACGTGGAACGTGACACCAGTTTCTGACACGACCTGCACAGGCATCAACAGGCATGGAGAGGAGGAGGTTGCACCTAGGAATGCCTCTCCCACAGATCCTAGGTGCGGAAGTTTCCCGCAGACTTGGGACGCTTGGGGCAATTCCTCCGAAAATGCTCTGGGCTGCCACAGTAGAGGCACAAGTTCCTTTGCCGACGCTGGGCCAACTCTTGCTCAGAGAGACGGGCCCGATCAATCTGCATGGGCTCCTCGGTGGGTGTTGGCGACTGTGGCGCAGGAGGCCTCTGGAACACCGGTGCCAGGCGAGGAAACCGGCGAGGTTGGGCTGACTGACCCTCTTGCCGAAGTTCTTCCTCCCGTTCAATGAAGCGTACGTCAATGCGGGTTGCTAACCGGATCAGGTCACTGAGGGAAGACGGGAGGTCTCTAGCGGCCAAGACGTCCTTAACTCGGCTTGAGAGCCCTTTCTTGAAGGTAGCACACAGAGCGGCCTCGTTCCAAGACAGTTCAGAGGCCAGAGTACAGAACTGTACTGCGTAGTCTCCTACAGACAGGTCCCCCTGGCGTAGGTTTAGGAGGGCTGTCTCAGCGGAGGATGCACGGGCTGGTTCCTCGAACACACTGCGGAACTCACTGAGGAACGACTGTAGATCCGCCGTCACTGGATCGTTTCTGTCCCATAGGGGTGTAGCCCATGCCAAGGCCTTCCCGGAGAGGAGGCTGACCACGAAAGCCACCTTCGCACGTTCAGACAGGAACTGATCAGCCATCAGCTCCACGTGCATAGAGCATTGGGTGATGAACCCCCTGCAGAGTTTCGGGTCTCCGTCGAATTTAGATGGGAGCGACAGCCGAAGCTTGGGCCCCCTCAGAGCCACAGGAACCGTAGAGGCTGGAACAACCGCTGGAGCTGGCGAAGGTTGCTGCTGCTGGACGGTGACGAGTTGCTGCAACATGGTGGATAGCTGGGTAAGTTGCTGCGCCTGTTGACCGAGTTGCTGTGACTGGCGGGCAACAACGGTCGTCAGATCCGCCAGGCTGGGTAACGGCACCTTGGCGGGATCCATGGCCGGATCCTACTGTAACGGTCAGGAGGTGGATCCACTGGACCACCGCAGGCGATGGCGTAAGCCCACACCAGGGAGTGGAATCTAAGTGGGTCCCGGTATTCACCAGAGCCCGCCGCAAAGCGGGATGGTCTTGCTGCGGCGGGAGTCCACCAGGTCACTACCACTGGCGGGGCTTGCCTGCGGTGGCGGCCAAGGGTAACGAGGTACAGGATCGGCAGGCAGGCTCGTAGTCGTGGGCAGGCAGGAGGTCAGGACAGGCGGCTCTGGTTCGTAGGCAGTAGACAAGCAGGAGGTCAGGACAGGCGGCTCTGGTTCGTGGTCGGTAAACGTAAGCAGATGGTCGGTACACGGTAAGGCAAGACAGGAACACTCTAGACAGCTTATTCCAAGGGAAAACACTCCAAGGATCCGGCGAGGGCCGGCAGGAAGAGGCCGGACCTAAATAGGAGCAGTGCCCGGCAAAGACCAATTACCAGCGCACTGCCCCTTTAAATTTCAAACAGCCGGGCCGCGCGCGCCCTAGGGTGCGGAGCCACGTGCCAGGAGACCGAGACTGACTGAGCAGGAGTGTGGCCGGGTAAGTGGACACCGGCGGGGGTCGGGACATGAGCGGACCCCGAACCCGACGTGCGGGTTCGGGGCTCCGCTGGGAGCAGGAGCATGGGCGCGCCTGCGACCCGCGACAGAGGTCGCAGGGGCGTCCGTGACAGTCGGCTGTTGCTGTATGTAGAATAAAGGCTTATTATTATTATTATTTATTTATTTTTGAACGAACTTGGTTCCAGAGCGCTGTATATTCAGGTTTCATACATAACATACCTGCTTAACTACATTTTGATGAAGTTAATGTACAATATAAAAGTATAAAAAAGTATTTCATAAGATTTTAATTAGAAAAAACAAAATAATGAATAAATAATTAATAAAGAGCAATGCACATGTGCAGGAAACTTAATTCACTGTGGCTACCAAACTGTTCATGAGCGCTACATTTTTTCCAGGTTGCCAGAAATCCTCTGGTGGGTCAAATGCAGCCCATGGGCCATAAGTTGTATAGGCCTGCTCTAAGTGGATTCCATAGTTTTTAATAGGAGTTGCAAATTCACATGGTGCAATAATGTTGTAATTTTTGCTGTTATTTTCTGCCAACCCCAGTGTTCTGCCGTGATTTTGTGAAAAAAGACATAGACTGATGCACAGTGTGAATATACAATATCATTGTACAGAGATCTATGCTGTGGCATGCTATTACTAGTGGAAGCTTTGGGTTCTTCTATGTGTCAGAAGTTTCCATGCTGAAGGTGGATTTCTTGTGATCTTTATCTGTTGTCCGTCCTACACGATTAATCCAGTAATGAGTCACTGTTGATCTGGGACAGTAATTTGTCCTCCGCAATAAATGGAAGGCCTGACAAGTCGATCTAGGAGCCATTCAATCATAGTTACAGCTTTTAGTTCCATCCTTAGTGCTGAAAACTTACAGTTCAAAATCTGTGTAAATATGATTACTTCTAATGTCAGTTTTGGCACGACTCCAGCTGCGACTAGCCATATGTGGTATTATAATAAAGTTCACTGACTCCAGGCTTTATTATACACTGTACTGTAGTAACTATGAAAATCTGCACAATCACTTAGGGTGATAGATAAGCTGGGACTTTCAGTTCCTCTACTGTTCTATAACATAAGTTGAATCCACAGATATTGTAGAACTTTTCTGGTACTACTATATTGAAAGCTATTGGGCGATGTGTATGAAACTTGGCACTGAAACACCAGCAGGGCCGGGACGACGGGTATGCAGAGGTACGCGATCGCCTACCTCTGCCAGACAGGGGCCCCGAACCTCCCGGGCTCCAGGCCGCTGCCATGGGCCTGGAGCGCCATCGGGCTCTTTAGCTGTATGTGCGTCTGCTGGACGCACATACAGCTGCGGGCTTCTGTGGAGCAGAGAGCGAGCGCTCCCTGCTCCACAGACAGTGTCGGATCTGCTACGGGTCCGACACAGCAGGGCCACTGGGTCCTCATAGCGCTGAGGACCCGCTGCGGCCCCGTGCGCCTCAACTGGGCAGCGTCGCGATGAAGTGATGTCATCGCGATGCTGCCTCTCCTCAGGCGCACAGCCGTCATAGGCTGTGCGCCCGAGGAGCTGCCGGAGGAGCGTGCGGCTGGTAAAGAAGACAGAAAAGGAGCGCGCGGCCGGGAAGCAGGTAATGTGAGTATGAATGTTGATATTTTTACCTGTCTTAGTGCTCCTATATGCCTGCCTGAGCCCCTATATGCCTGCCTGAGCCCCTATAATGCCTGCCTGAGCCCCTATAATGCCTGCCTGAGCCCCTATATGCCTGCCTGAGCCCCTATAATGCCTGCCTGAGCCCCTATAATGCCTGCCTGAGCCCCTATATGCCTGCCTGAGCCCCTATAATGCCTGCCTGAGCCCCTATATGCCTGCCTGAGCCCCTATATGCCTGCCTGAGCCCCTATATGCCTGCCTGAGCCCCTATATGCCTGCCTGAGCCCCTATATGCCTGCCTGAGCCCCTATATGCCTGCCTGAGCCGCTATATGCCTGCCTGAGCCCCTATATGCCTGCCTGAGCCCCTATATGCCTGCCTGAGCCCCTATATGCCTGCCTGAGCCGCTATATGCCTGCCTGAGAACCTGTATGCCTGCCTGAGCCCCTATATACCTGCCTGAGCCCCTCTATGCCTGCCTGAGCCCCTATATACCTGCCTGAGCCCCTACATACCTGCCTGAGCCCCTATCTCTATATACCTGCCTCAGCCCCTATATACCTGCCTGTGTGCCCCTATATACCTGCCTGAGCCCCTATAGCTATATACCTGCCTGTGTGCCCCTATATACCTGCCTGAGCCCCTATAGCTATATACCTGACTTTGTGCCCCTATATACCTGCCTGAGCCCTTATAGCTATATACCTGCCTCAGCGCCTCTATATACCTGCCTGAGAGTGCCCCTATATCTATATACCTGCCTGAGAGTGACACTATATCTATATACCTGCCTGACTGAGGAGACATATATGTATACCTGCCTGACTGAGAGGGCATATCTATATACCTGCCTAACTGATGGGGACCTATATATACCTGTCTAACGGAGGGGACTTATATATACCTATAATTAAGGCGATACTGTAAATGTGAGGATTCTAAGATATTTGTGTCCAAATCCTCAGGGACGAGGAGCAATCAGCATGAAGGTGTGAACCGGATGGAGAAGAAAAGGGAAAGTGAACGACGCTGATCAGAAAAGACGTCAATTTTTTGGGGAGCGAGGGAGGGGGGGGAGCGCCATTGGCTGTACTTGCCTAGGGCACCAAAATGTCTTGTCCCGGCCCTGCACACCAGTTCTAAATCCATATAGTGGAGGACAGAATCCAACAGTAAGTATGAACTTGTCGTCTGTAGGTTCATAAATTTGATGTGTGGTATGCCATGCATAGTATAGCACATCTTTGACTGATAGCATAGAATATCTTTGGCGGATGCATAGCACATCTTTGGCGCATTCAAAAGCGCTGTGTCTGGCACAAGTTTTGGCATATGACTGTTCATTCATCTATATATCAGGGCTATGACAGTTTTTGGCCACACTGGGGCAGATTTAGCAAGACAGTTGCGCCAGAATTCTGGCTCAATTTGCGCCAAAAACAAGGTTTCACGGGAAGGGGGCGTGACTTAAATGCGACAAGAAATGCGCCAGGATGTGCAACCAAATTCTGCTGTAAAAGTAAGCCAACTTAAAGATGGTGCAAACTGAGACTAGACAGTTTTAACCTGCACCAGATTTATCAACACTATGATAAATTTGGCGCATTTTAAGACTGTCTAGTGTAAGTTTACACTGTCTAAAAGTAAAACACTATTGATAAATCTGCCCCAATATACGTTGTGTTGTGCATGATTTATCTAAGATTTCTGACGCTTTTCTAAGGAGACCTACTGTAGGCCTTACTGGGTATTGTTTTAGACTGTAGCAGATTCATGGACAGAAGAAATTGGTGCATCACTTGTATAATGTGCCGCTATAAATCTCCTTCATAGTCTGATCCTATTACCAGGTGAATCTGTACAACTTCGTACCTGCAGAGTTAACAACCTGTTCCTATAGACTCTATACAGTCAGGCATGGGGCCGTATCATCTCATCATCACCCACCTGGTGTTATTCACAGATAATGATTAGTATTCTGTAGTTACATGTTTAATGCTCTGGATGTTTTTCCTCTGATTTTTGGCAGATTTTCGGATTTCTCACAACCATCTGGAATCAGGAGGATGAGAGTAATGTGAGTCACAGAATAAGTAGAATCATCTGTGACCAAGATAAATATTCAATGTAAGAAAGAACAAATACGTTTGTCTATCTATTTATCTATGTATCTATGTATCTATCTATCAGACTATCTGTCTATCTATCTCTCATCCATCTATCTATCTGTCTATTTATCCATCTATTTATCTATCTTAAGCAGTATTTACCCTTTCACTGCTCTTATCCTTACATTAAACCCTTCACTGCCCTGGACCATCAGAGGTACTGGAATTACCCCCTAACTGTCTTAAATTACTGGATATGGTGACATTAAACCCTTCTGTACCCTAGACCACCAGATATATTGATATTGACCCCCTCACTGGTGCAGACAACTAGAAATTCTGATACGAACTTATTCACTGCCCTAAACCACCTGGTCTATTTGTATTAACCCTTTCTCTGTCTTAGCTCATCAGGAATACTGACTGTTACATTTACCATCACAGACCTTATCGTATCTATCTCATATCTATCAAACTTACATTTTTGAGACATTCCATAAAGAGATCTTAAATAATTCCTCCATTTACTGATATATTCCTTGTGGCACTTGTCCATAGAGGTTGTCCTGATTAATGTTTTGGTCAAGATGGGTCTGGTTGAATTTTACCAGGGTGCTTAGTTTGCTTGGGTTTCTTTAGTGTAGCAAGTTTTTTAATGATAGCATTAGGAACTGCTATTTTGTAAGTAGAATTAGAACGATATTGCCCTCTACTGGATTGTAAGGTGTAGTGGGAATCTGCCCAGCTCAGTTTGACAGCCACGGTTTAAATGACTCTGGTGGACTTGGAGAAGGTGCTTACAAAATTACAGGTGGAATATTTTTGTTGGGCTTGAAACCCTGCCTGACCAGTCTGGGTATGTTAGGTGCCTCAGACTTCCCTGCCATACATGAGTAGAGCCATGATGCAACCCAAGACTTTGACTCTGGGGGGTTCAGATGGTGTAGTTGACTTTTGTTGGCTTAAAGGGAACCTGTCACATTGAACATGCTATATGATCTGCAGGCAACATCTAATCAAGCAGAAGGGGTCAAGTAAATTTATATGTAATTTTGTTTGGAAAAATTCAGTAGAACCTGTAATTTATTGATCTAATTTATTGCTTATTCTTGGTTACAGAGTCTAGTGGGCGGTCATATCAGTGATTGACAGCTATCTCTGTATAAACATTCATACCGGAAAGGCTGTCAATGATTGATAAGACTGCCCAATGGACTCCTTAACCCAGAATAACCAGTAAATTAAATGAAAAACGTGCAAGTCCTGTTGAATCATTCCCTACAAACCTTTAGATCAGTGTGTTCACCTTCGTCTACTCTATAACACGCTTCCTGCATATCAGGTAGCATGATCACTGGGACAGGTTCCCTTTAAAAGGTTTTGCATGCCTTGCCTTTTGGCATCTCTGTTGATGGTGACCTGATTAATAATTTTCTAGGCCCAGGTATCTGTCATTTACTGTAACTGGGCAGTTATTTCTGATGAAGGAAGAATGCCTGCCTGGCTTTGTGTATTTCTTCTACAAAACCACGATGTTGGTCTTCTTTGGATTTGGGGAGATTGCTGATGCGGTGCTGAATTTCTCCACAATCAGCCAGTTGTATTAGAGGCTTTTCTTTGGGTTGGTGAAAGTAGCAGAACAGAAACATATACATATAACGAAAACTTCTTCTCTGTATCATGAAAGGTGAGACCTGGTGCGCAGGACGGTTACAGAGCTGTGACCAGTTCATTGGAGGAGATATTGAACAGCGTTGGACTTAGGCTTAAGCCTTATCTAACTCCATGCTGAATATAAGCTCTTCTTCTCCCATTTATCCCAACCGCATCGGTTCTGTAGGAGCTTTAGATGAGATGATGAGTCCACAAAACGGGCATATGTCTCTCCATGCTTTATACCAAAGGGACTGAACAGAGAACAGTGTAAAGGCACAAATTAAAATGAAAAATAAAGAAAATGCTTTGTATCTATCTAATTTTTTCAATTTGTTTTAAAAAAAATGTACAGAAATTTGAGAGAAACAAAAAGGCACAAGTCTCAGGTGTATATTAACTTAAACATTGATGCCAGCTCTGAAATGTACAGTATAGATGAAAAAGTCTCAAAGTTTGGTACTGAGGCAAACATTAATGTTCGTTGAGCCTAAGGAATGGATAAGGAAAAAGGGATGTTTGGGCTGGAGAACACTGAAATCTTGGTAGGTTGGGAAGGTAGAAGGAAGATAAAGCAGTGTGTGGGAGAGGGGGGCCTTCCATCAACTTATTTGCCCAATATCATGTCTTCTACGGAAAAAAGTCTGATCTTTAATTTGCAATGACCTTCCTCTCCGGCATCATCAGGACAGTTTAGCCAGACAACAAACAATAGAGTTATGAGTGGTCAACCAGTTAATCGCATCTTTTTATGTAGTGTGTTGTAGCATACCTGCCTCAGTGCACCACAGGAGGAGGACAGGCATAATGGACTGCATGGATCCTGCAGACCCCATCACAAAGTCCCTAGAAGCACCGATTCCTAAAACCATATTCTCAGTTGATAGCAGCCTTAACCCCATTCCTGACAAAGCAATTTTTGGTAATTGTGTTTCCATTTCAGTTATCTCGAAGTTCCTATTGCTACAGTTTTATATGCCATATACTCTTCTAGGAAACCTACCGTAAGCAAAATTCATTGTGAGATGGAGTAGAAAAAAATTGAATTGTGCTTTTATTGGTTTGGTTACATTTTTACGGCATTCACCAAGCTGCATAAATCATATATTAATGCTGCAGGTGAGTAAGATTTCAAGATGAGAAATTTATATTGTTTTTGTTATGTTTTACTACTTTTTTTAAAACAAAAGAAGAAAAAAACTTTATTTAATTTCCATCACCCTTTTCTGAGACCAATAACGTTTTGTGGTCGATCTATGTGGGCTTGATTTTTGCAGGATAAGCTGTTGTTTTTATTGGTATATGTAGCGTTTGGTTATGGTGGATTCATACCTTCTTTATGAAACCTATTTTCCCTTTCCATTTTGAGACACTAAAAACTTAACAAAAACAGAAATGAACGGTCTTCTATTGATTTCAGTGGGGTTTGAAAGAGACCAAAACCAAAAAGGGAACACTAGTCTTAATAGTTAACCTTTATTAAATGATATAATAGAGAGTATACATATGAACAAAAAGTGGTCTCTCAATTGAGAACCCAGCCATACGCTGGAGCGGCCGCATCAGGCCGCTGTCCGCTCTGTATAACTTGATCCCCATGGCTTTCATTTTGGGTTCATGCTTCTAATATTCCTCCACTAAGGTAGGACTGTTAGTATTTCTTCTATGTGATGTGCCATTTGAGATTCCTGGTGTCATATACTTGGGTATCTTTTGGATTACTATAATGTGAGTGCTCCTAACGATATTGTTTTTCCTAGTGGTGCCATTTATAGAACAGAGTGGATGTGTTATTTTTTGTTGGTACCTGTGGTATTTGTATACTGGCATTTCTTTCCTCACAGGACTAGGTTGTCATAAATGCATTTGCGTTCTTTGCTGTATTCTTCTGTGTTATGCATCACTTGTGTTTGTGATTTTCCCGTGACCCAAAAAATGTCTCCCATTATATCATCTACAGGTTATTTAATCCTTTTTCAGATTCTCCTGTGCACATGGTGTGCATGAGTATTCTCGATATACCCTTGGGTGCGTTAATACCCCTTAATTGTCCCCACATGTGAACCATATTGGGGTGGATCGAAACATGTTGGGACGACACCTTAGGGACAAATAGTGCTTGTATCTAAAGAGAAACGTACCTGACAGGGACGCCCTAATTAGGGCGATTATCCTGTTTTTGTAAGGCATCTATAGATCCTGTTAGGGTTTAATAGGGTTTATTATATCTGTCCCGCCTATTTTTTGTCCCACTGACTCTTTCTGGTGTATTTTTATTTTTATTATTTATTTTAAAGCGCCATTATTCAGGGCATGTACCATATCGGGGGTTAATACATTAATAAGTCCCAACATGTGACAGTGAGGGGATATGAAAATTGGCATGACTAATAGGGAGAGTAGGACCTACCGGATGGCCTTATTAGGCGGGTATTGTTTGTAAGGCATATGACTGTTAGGTTTAGAGGGTTTAATAATCTGTGCCACACATATGACAAGACATTATCAGGTGTATTCCTGTGATGACAATTGAGATTATACACACTTTTTGTTTATATGTATACTCTTTATTGTATTATTTAATAATTGGCAAATTGCCAGATTTGAGCATTAAATGCTCTGAAACTGCTACATCTTACAGAATAAGGGACACAGCGCTGAAAACAGTAGGTCTGCCACTAGCTTGTGCTGTCATCAGCAAGGTGGGCACAACCTATGTGACAAGTTCCCTTTAAAGTAATTAACCTCTTATGCCGGACGCCTGAAAAGTACTTAAAAGGTTTGTCTCACCACCATTCACATTTCACACTTAATAACTTGTTTAAGATAAATTCTACAGGTTATTATGGTCGTGTAGATACCTAACATGTGTAGTTTTTTTTTTCGTGTGTGTGGAATGTATGCACAATTATTTTTTACTAAATATTTATTTTTAGTTTATTTTTTGTACAAGTTTTTGTGTTTTTAGTTTTTTTTTGATTTCCATGAAGGGATAACTGTTTTATATTTTTTTTTATACTTAGTAATGTATTACTATATTCATATATGCTAATATATGATAATCTGTGTCAGTTTGACACAGGCAGCAATCAGGGAAGCACACAGTCTGCCCTGACTACAGGCTTGTTATAAAGACAGCCCTGGGGCTACTCTAGAGCCCCAGGGCTGACTGTGAAGACGTTCACTGGGCTCTCTCAGGTCAACGGGAGTCCCAATCACTGCCCGCAGCAATCAAAGGGTTAAGCGCTGAGGAGCGGAGGTTTCCCTCGCTCCCCGGCGCTTGCAAAGACTGCTCTGGGAACAAGGCGGTGAAGTACAGCTCTGTTCTCAGCATAGCTGCAGCGCCGATGTCTGTAGTGACGCCAAAAGACGTCGCTGCAGACTAACGACTTGAAACGATGGCGAACGGTCGTTAAGGGGTTAATTCAGAACAGTTATGCTCCGTTCCTTCACAAATCTGTTTCCTGACAATGAAAATAAGTTAGGCCTGGTTCACATATGTGTCAGAAGTTCTGTTTTGAACCTCCGTTCCATGTTTCGTCAGGAATGACAGAAAAAATAGCGCTATTTTTTTCGTCTCAACTGCAGACACCAAGGCGAAAACCTGACGGACCCATTGTGATTAATAAAGTCCGTAGAGCATCATGGGTGTCCATTGTGAACGGATTCCATGGCTTCAATCCATCCCTAAAAAACAGAAAGGTGCATTCCTTTCTTTTTCTACATTGAGTTCAATGTAAAACGGATATTATCAGATGGTTATCCATTTGTATCCATTTTTCTGTCCGTTTAATGGATCCATGTTTAATTTCTGCACATGTGCAGATATCAGACCTAAAAAAATAGACATCTGATTTAAACTGCGAAAAAACTGATTGTACACTGGTGTACAAGTATCCTTTTTTTAGAAATAAATGTGATGGATCAGTTAAAAAAATGGATTATTATAAGTCAGTCGGTCTCTGTTGATGTCCATTTTTTTTTTCTAATGCTGGTTCACATCTGCATTCCATTTGGAACCTCCACCACAGAGATGAAAAACTGAAACCGCGGGATCCATTCAATATGGACACTCATGGCACCCGACAGAACCCATTAATTTTTTCCAATTTAACGATGGACACCATAACTGAAACCCATTCTAATTATTAGGTTCTGTGTGTGTGCACAGTGAATGGATTCCATGGCTTCAGTTTTTCACCTCTGTGATGGAGGTTGCAAATGGAATGCAGATGTGAACCAGGCCTTAGTCTTTTGAATTTCACATTTTGTCTTGTTTACCCCTAAATATTTTAATGAGGTTGTTGTCCAGGAAAAAGGAGATTTTAAAAGATCATAAAGGGTTTTGATGGACTTCTTGCAAATACAGATTGTTTTATTTAAATAAATTCTGTACAGGCAATGGTACTGGTACGTCCTATTGTCAGTAAGGTCCTATGTAGCGGACTTACTCAGTTAGTTTACTGCATAGGAGGCTGGAGGCTCCATTCCCTCCTGTTTAACCATCTAGACTTATTTGGAAGTGCATGGTCTCTACTGCTTAACAGATTTACTATATTTATATTTTTAGATTTGTGTTAGTTGAACCTGCCAGTGGGATCAGGTGCAGATAAAAATATCTATTTGATATTTGGCCACAAATCAGGGCATAGCAAAAGGCGTAGGGGTCCTAGTGCAAAACTTCATCTTGTGCCTCCTTCCCCTTGGGCACTGCTCATCACAACAATGGACCACTACTGCCTGTAAATTTCAGATGCACTGCTGGCTAGTCCCCGGCGCCGCCGCTATACGCCGCCGCCGCGATCGTTAGGGTCCAGGCCGCTTTCCAGTCGCTAAGCATCGGCTTAGCGGCTTAGGACCTTGGCGACGGCAGCGGTGGGGGGACTAACTGTATGTGCGTTTCCCCCGGACGTAAATCTGTGCGCAGTCAGGATGTGCACAGCCCAGGCGGCGGGCGCGTCCTCACGCTGCCCGCGCGCGGCCTGGTGACGTCACGCCGCTGAAGAAAAGACCGGGAGCAACGACATCGACAGCGGCGGGGAGCGAGGTCAGGTAAGTGCTGTCAGGGTATTACTTTTAATTAGCGCTATGCATGCTGGGGGTCTATTATCGACTGTGTTATGTGGAGGGAGGGGGGCTGTTATCTCTTGTTATATGTGCAGGGAGGGGGGCTGTTATCTATTGTTATATTGCAGGGAGGGGGGCTGTTATCTACTGTTATATGTGCAAGGAGGGGGTTGTTATCTATTGTTATATGTGCAGGGAGGGGGGCTATTATCTACTGTCATATGTGCAGGGAGGAGCTATTATCTACTGTCATATGTGCCCGGGGGGGGGGCTATTATCTACTTATATACGTGCAGGCAGGAGCTATAATCTACCTACATATGTGCTGTGAGGCCTATAAGCTACCTAAATATAACCGTGCTGTGGGTCCTATAAGATATCTAATAAACCCGCTGTGGGGCCTATAAGCTATCTATATACCCCGCTGGGGGACCTAAACCTGCCTATATACCTGCTGGGGGACCTAAACCTGCCTATATAACGCTGGGGGACCTAAACCTGGCTATATACCTGCTGGGGGAAACCCAAACCTGCTATATACCTGCCCGGGGATCCATAACTTGCCTATATACCCGCTGGGGGACCTAAACCTGCCTATATACCTACTGGGGGATCCATAACCTGCCTATATACCTGCTGGGGGACATATAAACTACCACACCTACCTACTGGGGGATATATAAAGTATATAACCACCTACTGGGGGGCGTATAACTTACTGGGGGACCTATTACCTTCACTGGGGGATCACATAATTTACTACGTGTGAAGTCGCTAACAGTCGTTAAGCGGTTTTTAAGGGCCCCAGCTCAAGTCAGTTGATAAGAGTTAGCAATCGACTCGCGGACTCCAGTCGGTTGTTAAGCCAGTTGTTAAGGCCTCAAGTCGATTGTTAAGACCTTAGCAATCGACTCCGGGGACTACTGCTGGCAATGATCCCTCTAAGCCTTTGTAGCTAAGGAGTGGGGCAGTCATGGATCTAGTCCAGAGCAGTACGTGAATAAATGCAGAGATGGGATTAAAGTTTTTAACAACAGGTTCCCTGCTTACTGTGACAGATGCTAATAGTGTTGTGTGCCATGGAAAGTGATTTATAATGCAGACTATATCCCCCAAATTAATTGCATTACACACTGTACCCTGCACTCTGCATTGTACTTCCTGAATTATATTGCATACTGTACTCCCGGAAAATAGAAGTGAAAAGAGAAAGTGCTAAGGACGACATATATGTACAGGGCTGCGCCAGAAGTCTGGTGTCTTTTTAGCCCGAGAACTGGCGCAGCCCTGTTCGCTATGTTTTTAATCAGGTGTGCTCCAAAATTAGGTGCATTATAAAGCGCCCGCGGCACATTGTAATGCGCAAAAAAACAACTATAGCCTAATCAGTAAGGAGGTAGAGACACAGAAACTCCCAGATATCATTCCTAGGTATATACAGTGCCTTGAACTTTTCAAACTTTTGCCACATTTCAGGCTTCAAACATAAAGATATAAAATTTTTATTTTTTTGTGAAGAATCAACAACAAGTGGGGTACAATTGTGAAGTGGAACGTAATTAATTGGATATTTTAAACTCCTGTAAAAAAATAAAAAAAAATGAAAAGTGGGGCGTGCAATATTATTCGGCCCCTTTACTTTCAGTGCAGCAAACTCACTCCAGAAGTTCAGTGAGGATCTCTGAATGATCCAATGTTGTCCTAAATGACTGATGATGATAAATATAATCCACCAGTGTGTAATCAAGTCTCTGTATAAATGCACCTGCTCTGTGATAGTCTCAGGGTTCTGTTTAAAGAGCAGAGAGCATCATGAAGACCAAGGAACACACCAGGCAGGTCCGTGATACTGTTGTGGAGAAATTTAAAGCCGGATTTGGATATAAAAAGATTTCCCAAACTTTAAACATCCCTAGGAGCACTGTGCAAGTGATAATATTGAAATGGAAGGAGTATCAAACCACTGCAAATCTACCAAGACCCGGCCGTCCTTCTAAACTTTCATCTCAAACAGGGAGAAGACTGATCAGAGATGCAGCCAAGAGGCTCATGATCAATCTGGATGAACTGCAGAGATCTACAGCTGAGGTGGGAGAGTCTGTCCATAGGACAACAATCAGTCATACACTGCACAAATCTGACCTTTATGGTAGAGTGGCAAGAAGAAAGCCATTTCTCAAAGATATCCATAACAAGTCTGCCATAAGCCACCTGGGAGACACCAAACATGTGGAAGAAGGGGCTCTGCTCAGACGAAACCAAAATCCAACTTTTTGGCCACAATGCAAAATGATATGTTTGGCGTAAAAGCAACACAGCTCATCACGCTGAACACATCATCCCCACTGTCGCACATGGTGGTGGCAGCATCATGGTTTGGGCTTTTCTTCAGCAGGGACAGGGAAGATGGTTAAAATTGATGGGAAGATGGATGGAGCCAAATACAGGACCACTCTGTAAGAGAACCTGTTGGAGTCTCCAAAAGACCTGAGACTGGGACGGAGATTTATCTTCCAGAAAGACAATGATCCCAAACATAAAGCAAAATCTACAATGGAAGGTTCACAAATAAACGTATCCAGGTGTTAGAATGGCCAAGTCAAAGTCCAGACCTGAATCCAATCGAGAATCTGTGGAAAGAGCTGAAAACTGCTGTTCACAAACGCTCTCCATCCAACCTCACTGAGCTCCAGCTGTTCACAAACGCTCTCCATCCAACCTCACTGAGCTCCAGCTGTTCACAAACGCTCTCCATCCAACCTCACTGAGCTTGAGCTGTGCGCCAAGGAAGAATGGGCAAGAATATCAGACTTTCGATTTGCAAAACTGATAGAGACATAACCCAAGCGACTTTCAGCTGTAATCGCAGCAAAAGGTGACGCTACAAAGTAATAACCTAAGGGGGCTGAATAATATTGCACGCCCCACTTTTCAGTTTTTTTATTTTTTACAAAAGTTTAAAATATTCAATACATTTCGTTCCACTTCACCATTGTGTCCCACTTGTTGTTGTTTCTTCACAAAAAAATTACAATTTTATATTTTTATGTTTTATATATTTAAATTCTTTGAAGTCTGAAATGTGGCAAATGGTTGAAAGGTTCAAGGGGGCTGACTGTATCATACTTATCAACTAGAAGGCCACAAAAAGGGTATAGACCTTAAACAAAATAGTAAGACCTAAAAAATAACTTTTATTTATATACAATAATAAAACTCTAAAAAAAAAATGACCCTATTAATTCCCTAAACTGAACCCTGTTATTTGGGAGAAACGCATCGAAGTGCTAATATTAGTTATCTTCAGTATCGTTATCTATTTGTGGTAAGTATTATCTGTCTTAGTTTGTTTGCTCACTTTGGGTCACTTATTATTTTTTGTGTATTGTATTGTAATGTGGGTATTTGGTTTAGTTTATCTCTAGGTTAGTTAGTGAAGGGATATATTAGGGACCTCTTAGTCTAGGTTTCTTTTGGGGTCGCCCTTATTGGGGCGGTTACCCTGAATTTGATGGATAGGTAGTCAGTATCTGTTTAGGGAATTGATAGGGTCATTTTCTAGAGATTTCATATTGGATATAAATAAAAGTTATTTTTTAGGTCTTACTATTTTGTCTAAGGTCTATACCCACTTTGTAGCGCCTAAGATTTGGGGGCGTGCTGGAGGCGTGTCGCACTACAACCGTACAATTCTACACATTAATGATTTTTGATCGGCAAATCCAGGCGCATTACTGCTGGAACAGGTAGAGCACTTTAAAAGTGGTTTACCTGAGCCAGAAGTGTCGCTTAGTAGCTAGAAAGCGGAAAATCTATGACCCACAGTAGGACAGGTTCATAGATTCAGGCTCATTCTACACTACTGATGCGCGCAAAAAAAGGCGTCTGAGTGCCAAAATGCATACATGGGCAAAAAAAACCACATGGAAATCTCCAAAGAAGCATTTTATGCTATCTACAATATATGAAAAAACTTTGAGATTCTTGGTCATGTTTTTGGCCAAAAAATGCTCAAGCCACCCCCGGCTTACAACGGGATCTCAGTTGGGTGGTCCTACTCTATATTATCTCTCACCTGGGTCAACTTCAGACCTCTCACTACGCCAAACGGGCCTCCAAAATGCAGAGAGAAAAATAAAAAAGCACCAACCTTTCAAAGCTAGTGCATTGATATAACAGCCTGTGGAGTTGGGCGGGTGCAGTGGAAACCAAAATGGAGGTATCTACTTCTCCTTATATAGTTTAAAAGCAAATATGTGCCAAATACAACGTATAGTTCTGCACAGAAAAACATTTTTGAAAAAAACACTGCGAACCTGGGTGCCATTGGCATGGCTGCGGCACATATACATATGCACACAGTCCAATATCAGTGGCACACCACTGCAAAAAGGGCAAAAAACACATGGAAATCTCCAAAGAAGCATTTTATGCTATCTACAATATATGAAAAAACTTTGAGATTATTTGTCCGCATGTTTTTGGCCAAAAAATGCTCAAGCCACCCCCGGCTTACAACGGGATCTCAGTTGCTTTTAAACTTTATAAGGAGAAGTAGATACCTCCATTTTGGTTTCCTGCACCCGCCCACTTCCACAGGCTGTTATATCAATGCACTAGGCTTTGAAAGGTTGGTGCTTTTTTATTTTTCTCTCTGCATTTTGGAGGCCGTTTGGCACAGTGAGAGGTCTGAAGTTGACCCAGGTGAGAGATAATATAGAGTAGGACCACCCAACTGAGATCCCGTTGTAAGCCGGGGTTGGCTTGAGCATTTTTTGGCCAAAAACATGCGGACCAAGAATCTCAAAGTTTTTTCATATATTGTAAAATGCATACATGTCACCCTTAATGTCTGGGCAGAGCTGTCTAAATGTCTTTGGCGGGAATACCCTTTTAACATGACAAATGTTTGTTTGGTGCTTGCTACATCTGTATCGCTCATCTGCCTATTTATTTATTAATTGATTGATCTATCAATCTGTCTATATCACATCTATCAGATTCAAAGAAGCTTTATTGCTTGGACCAAATATACATTAACATTGTCAAAGCAGGTAGGGAATACGATAATGAGGGCATGGGACAAATCCAGGGTAGGTAAATAATAATCCATAGCACATCATGATTCTCTCAGTCTATGGCATTCACTAAGATATTATGTTACTATTTACTCAGCAATAAAGTTTCTCTTCCTCCTCCATTGAGCTAAAGTTCAAAGAGTTTCATAAAATGTGTGTTCTTCACTTCTGAGTCTTTAGTACATCATAGTAGGTTATGGGTCTCATCCTAAAAAGCTTCCTAGTTGCACCTTGGCACAGTCTGCTATTCCTGGACATGTAAGTCCGTCTGTGTCACCCTGATTCAATAACTAGACTGTGGGAACTCTGTACAAGGTCAGCAGATGTCTATGGGGTTTTCTATAATGTGTAGACTCTGGGATATTGGAGTATAGACTCTGTGATGTCCTACATCAAGCTTATTCCTCATTAAATTATATATTCCCGTTGGCCCTTGTTTACTGTCTTTATTGCAATGTTTTCAGATGGTATGGTTGCCGTCTGATGATACAGAAGGTTTCACATATCTTGGCTTTACGCACCTCTATGGCTGGTTTGCAACTCCCGGATTGATGATTTTCTATCTCCTATTTATTGATTTACTTTTTGTATATTATATAACATAGACAGGACATTGACTTATGAAAATACAATTTGTAAATCTTTATTCAGTAGACTTTGCACATTATTTAAATACAACAGTAGTGCACTTTTCACATAGCGCCTGGCATGTCCATTGGTGTAGGCCTATAATGGATACACAGGGTCTATGTAAAAAAACAAAACATATGTTGTTTTCACTGCATTCATTTTAATCGAATACTGCAGCTCTCTACTATTCCACTTGGCAAACCACGATGGATACCACCTGAAAAGAGGTCAAAATGATACACTTTAGGCCTCTGTTGGGTAGTAGGAGCCTATGAATATGTTTCCTATATGTGCCAGGAGGTTTCCTGCCGTATACAGTAAGCATTACTGAAAAATCCAGTGTGAAAGTAGTTAGACAACCCCTTTAATATGATTAGACACATAATAAATGACTGGACACAATCATTAACCAACTATCAAAGTTGCACCAAACATGTAGCTGCGAAATTGTCTGGGAAAATATTTAAAAAACCCTGCCTCTGATTTCTTAGGGTACGTTCACACAATTTATTGCAGGCTTATAGAGGCGTGTACTGTGCGTGCTGCTATACCCTGCTGCTATAGAAATACGCACTGGCCAGTGCATACTTTTAAAGCACCCCAGCCGGCCCCTATCTACTTTTCCCGGTGTGTGCCAGCAAGAAGTGACATGTCACTTCTTTTTGCCGGCACACAGTACTTCCCGGGGAAGATGGCAGGTAATCATAGATCTCAATAAGTGCAATGATTTACCATATTTGCGGGGCGTACTTCAGGCGTATTGCAGCGCAATTACGCACCAAAATACGCCCTGCAAATACACCATGTGAACATATTCTTAACATCCACTGTGTATGTCATTCAGCCTATAGTTTAGCTGTTAAATGGGTCGTGAACAAGTGATCTGACCTCGGTCAGTTCTGAACATCGCCAGAATCTCCTTTCACTATTTCAAAAACGGTTTTTAAAGGATATCATTCCTGCAGACCCCCATTCTCAGGAGAGAAGGATATGTCATCTGCTAGAGTAGCAAAATTTAGTGTGAATAATGGATCAACAACCAGGATATCCTGTCCACGGACGTACAAATGCCTATTAGCGGTTCTGTACTCTCTGGAGATTATGGTGTTCTGCAGAAGTAGACATTATGTCTGGAAAACAACACCAATAATGCTTGAAATGTTGGTACTTTCTAAAGTCAACACTTTACACAGTTTCTGCTTGTGTAATTGCTATATATAAGCATAATACGGATATAGCAGATTCAGCTCGACTATGATATTACAACTTTTTGGGTTACTTGCTTTTATCTCTAAACAAAAGCCATTGAAAAAGTTGAGATAACATTCTGTGCCACGATATTATGGTAAGTTATCTGTCACATTTCTCTTTGCTACAGCTGTATAACAGGACCATGAATGTGCCCACTCCATAGTCAGGAAACACTGGAGCTTTTTTATATCTGCAGGTCTATGCTGTGGACTTCCTCTGGCCATAAATGCTACCTAAATGGACAATCCACACCAAATCAGGCCATGTACATTTCCTCCCTGGTGAACCCAAAGGCTCTGTCCACACAACAAGGAATTTTAGTCAGATTTCACACAGATACGGCCTAGAAATCCTCATTGAAAATTGAAGGAAAAGATTCCCATTGACAGAAAATATGTATTGTAGTTCATATGACGCATATTTTTGTTGTAAAAAACAAAAAAGCCAACACAAGAATGTTGAAAAAATAGATTTATTACACACTAATTAATAAAAACAAATAGAGAAATTATCAACCTGATTTGTACATTTATATTTCTTTCTTTCTCAGTGTTTGTATATGTCTACATATTTTTATTTTTTCCAATGTTTTTCATCTATTTGTGAACCTAGACCCATGTGCTTCTGTGTACTGGGTGCTGTGTATATTTTGGGTTTTGATATTTTCTCTAATTATTTGTTTTTATGAATTAGTGTGAAAAAATTTATTTTTTCTACATTCTTGTGTTGGCTTTTTGTAGGTTTTTGTTTTCCAACAAATGTTCATATTATTTTGCATAGTCCCGGATTGTATATATTTCTACGGTATTTTTGTTGTAGTAGTTTTCAAAACCATCATGTGATAAATAAACTTTGAACATGCTCATTCCTTGGTCGGATTCCACGCGGAAAACGTGGGAAAATTTACTACTGATATCAATGGGATGGCTAAAATCCTCATGCAATAAACGGCCAAAACATTTATACGTGTATTACATATGGATTTTTTTTTTAAACTATATTTTTATTGAAGTTATCAAGAAAAAGGAAACAGACATCTGATAGCACAATTGAGATCACATAATGTCCATATGCAATAAACTACTGTTTTAACTGCTGGACTAAGAAAGAAAAGAAAGAAAGCTTGTTTGTATTATACGATCTCAGTAAATGCATTATACTTATACGGCAATCGACTTAATTTTTCTCGATAATGCATATGGATTTTAACGCTTATCCACATCCAAAACCAAATGGTATGAATTGGACTGTGACTGTAAACCGCCTGTAAAACCAAATCTGAAAAATGAATCAATCCGCATGCAATAAGCATGTATTTTAGTTAAAAAAAATACTCATTAGAAACGCGTCGCACAACCCAGTTTTCAACTGTAGAATACGCGTGTAATTCACACTTAAATTTTACTTGTTGTGTCAACATCCGCTAACATTTTTTTTTTACTGTTTTTAAGTGCAAAGTCTAATAAAGCACAATTGTAGCCGGTGAGGGTTCTATGCTCAGGGTCAGGGTTGTTGACTCTTGCAATGGCTGTGTAGAGGACGTTGCCCTTATGCAGACAGCACTGATCTACGGCCCAGGAAAAAGGGGTTCAAGGATGCAGGATACACAAGAGGCAAGACATGAAGAGGGTTATCAGATCTAAGTGTGGTGGTGATAGTGGGGTCAGTTAAAAAAGTGTGCACCAAAGGGTCATCTTCATATTTCTAAGTGGCCACTGTTTCGGCATCACTCTACTGTTTAGTCACAAAGTCCAAAAACCAAGTCCTGAGGAGTCTCATAATTTCTCACCACCTGAAAGATTATAGTTGACAGGAGGAGCAGTATAAATATAACACTTATATATTATTTTTCTTTGGGTTCCAGCTACAGTCCGTGTGGCTTCAGGCCATGTGCCATCCGGTGATCGGCAGCTCCTTACCCGAACTTGACATGAGGCTGCTGGTTGTAGTACCAAACCTGCAGGAGGATGAGCACGTCCAGACAGATCTGCAGGGCTCCGCACATCCAGAACTGAGCTGGGGTCGCCTTTATAATGAAGTATGAGGTCTTGAAGCTATCGCCCGCTGTCCACAGCATGACCATCTTCACACTAATGAGGAAAGATACAAAACCGAAAGGAAGCGTGAGGTTGATGTCTGAAGTCTAACACTAATCTGTAATAAGAGGGAGGCATGGCCCATTTCACCCTCTAAATGCACATCCATCTCCTCCATCAGAGCAACCTCCATTTCTGCCAATCACCTCTAGACATAATCAAGCAATTTATTGTCTGTCAGAGCCAAGGCTGCCCACATGCGGGCCCCAGGGCCATGGCGAAGCTCATGCATAATGTAATGATTACTGAGTCACAGTGTTCTATCAGTGGCTGTGGAGGCTGAAGCACTGAAATCGATGAAAGGGGAAAAAAACAATTTTAGTCAAATCCTTCTACAGAACCTCAGAGATGGTAGCATTACGGAAGATATTATCATTCATCCATCTACAGCCACATAATCTGTCTCCTTCCCTGCTGATTGGGTCTGTTCATCATGAGCTTCCAGTTTCATGAATGCAATGCGTGAACCGCACTGAACACTACAATCTCACAGACCAGGGGATCTGAATCTCATTTTATCCTAAGCTTCCTGGGTCAAGAATACAGTCATTATTAAAAAGGTTGTCGCGCTACAAAGAATATCTTTCAAATTGTAGGGAACACAAAATAAAGACATTTTCCAAATATATTGCTTTGTTCATCTGTTTTCCTTAAGGAGATACAAGTGAATTTATGACATCCCTGGCTATTTCAGTTCCCTCAGTAACTGACCTGTAAACAATTCTCCCCCCTGCTGTTTGTTCTATGTGATAGCAGTGAGTGATGTCATCACACAGGTAGTGGCAGCCTCTGTGCTGCTGGGCAGTAAAAAGCTTGATTTATCTCAAGTAAACAGCACTGTAATTAGGGCTTTTGTTTGAGGGATCAGATAAAACCTCCTGCTAGTAGTTTCAGAGAAGCTTCTGAGCTAATCTGATCTAATTAGCAACTGAAAGCACAGGGCTGGATTCACCATGGAGCTTATGCAAATTTCAGTCAGTCTGAACCAGGAAGTGACAGAGTATTTCATTCATGCAGCCTATGAAACTCTGTAGGGAGACAACTCCTATAAGCCACAAACCCAAAGTTATCAATGTAAAGTGCTGCATCAGCCCTGTTTCATAAAGTGCACAAAGCAAAAACCCGCTGAGGAGCACAAAGTTAGGACAGACGCTCCACATCATGCACTAAAACAAAGTGATGTTAATGGGCCCGTGACTATTCAGTGCAGTTCTCACCCTCCAGAAATCATTAATGCCCTTTTAAGGGTGCGTTCACATGGCAAAGACAGAATATAGGTCGGATTTGATGACTGGTATTTAGTCTTTTTTTGGCATGTAGGAGGACGGCTTTTGTCCGCGGTTTGCAGATTCAAGCCGTCCCCTTTCACAGCTACCTGTTCATATTCTGCCCGAAAATCTGGCAGAAGAATGAACATGTGCTAAGTTTTTAGGAACGCCGGCGGTGTCAAAAACTGTCCGGCGGAAAATCCGTGCAGTGTGGACTGCTGAATGGATTTTCTATTTAAATCAATGTAAAAGGTTGACAGACGGTTTTTTTTATTTAAAACCGACTGAAAATCCTGCCGTGGGGACAAGCCCTAAGTGACTTTACAACAAAGATTACAAAGTGTCTCCTTTTACTTGTAGCGAGCTCCATTTATTGTTCATGTTCGTTATATACACAATCAGATTACTAGTTATTAAAGCCTGTTATAGAGCAATAGAAGGAGGAGGGTTCTTTATACATAACTGTTATATTATCAAATTTCCTAACTTTCAGGATGGTGAAAGAGGGACCCTTATGATATGCTGTGTATGATCCACTTCTCATGCAGAAGAGGTTAAATGGGTTTTGGCATCTGGTTGTTTCACAGAGCCTGCCCTACACAGCCAGCTTCAGGCTCTCACTACTCTTTTTCTTTCAGTCTGCTTCCTGGGAGCCCATGGAAAGCTGAGCGTTTCTGCTGCTTTCTTTTTTGGTTGTGATGCTGTGAGGCCGCCATTGCTATTGTGCAGGAATGCCTGTGGGGTGGTGCGACCCAGAGTCGGGGGGGGGGGAGGCGAGGTCTGACAGCAGTGGTGTGTTGGGTCACTGGGTTGCTTCCCTTAATGGTTTTGCTGTTGGTGTGGCAAGGGTCGCCATGCGGATAGGCTGCATTCTCAGTGATGTCACCACTGCTCTCTAGTGAATGGATAGGCTACATTCTCAGTGATGTCACCATTGCTCTCTAGTGAATGGATAGGCTGCATTCTCAGTGATGTCACTGCTGCTCTCTAGTGAATGGATAGGCTGCATTCTCAGTGATGTCACAGCTGGTCTCTAGTGAATGGATAGGCTGCATCCTCAGTGATGTCACCGCTGCTCTCTAGTGAATGGATAGGCTGCATCCTCAGTGATGTCACTGCTGCTCTCTAGTGAAGGGATAGGCTACATTCTCAGTGATGTCACTGCTGTTCTCTACTGAATGGATAGGCTGCATTCTCAGTGATGTCACTGCTGCTCTCTAGTGAATGGATAGGCTGCATTCTCAGTGATGTCACCGCTGCTCTCTAGTGAATGGATAGGCTGCATTCTCAGTGATGTCACCACTGCTCTCTAGTGAATGGATAGGCTGCATTCTCAGTGATGTCACCGCTGCTCTCTAGTGAATGGATAGGCTGCATTCTCAGTGATGTCACCGCTGCTCTCTAGTGAATGGATAGGCTGCATTCTCAGTGATGTCACTGCTCTCTAGTGAATGGATAGGCTGCATTCTCAGTGATGTCACCACTGCTCTCTAGTGAATGGATAGGCTGCATTCTCAGTGATGTCACTGCTCTCTAGTGAATGGATAGGCTGCATTCTCAGTGATGTCACCACTGCTCTCTAGTGAATGGATAGGCTATATTCTCAGTGATGGTACCATTGCTCTCTAGTGAATGGATAGGCTGCATTCTCAGTAATGTCACCGCTGCTCTCTAGTGAATGGATAGGCTGCATTCTCAGGGATGTCACAGCTGCTCTCTAGTGAATGGATAGGCTGCATTCTCAGTGATGTCAATGCTGCTCTCTAGTGAATGGATAGGCTGCATTCTCAGTGATGTCAATGCTGCTCTCTAGTGAATGGATAGGCTGCATTCTCAGTGATGTCACTGCTGCTCTATAGTGATTTGATAGGCTGTATTCTCAGTGATGTCACCGCTCTCTAGTGAATGGATAGGCTGCATTCTCAGAGATGTCACTGCTGCTCTCTAGTGATTGGATAGGCTGTATTCTCAGTGATGTCACCGCTGCTCTCTAGTGATTGGATAGGCTGTATTCTCAGTGATGTCACTGCTGCTCTCTACTGAAGAGATAGGCTGCATTCTCAGTGATGTCACTGCTGCTCTCTAGTGAATGGATAGGCTGCATTCTCAGTGATGTCCCTGCTGCTCTCTAGTGAATGGATAGGCTGCATTCTCAGTGATGTCACTGCTGCTCTCTAGTGAATGGATAGGCTGCATTCTCAGGGATGTCAGTGCTGCTCTCTAGTGAAGGGATAGGCTGCATTCTCAGTGATGTCACTGCTGCTCTCTACTGACTGGATAGGCTTCATTCTCAGTGATGTCACCGCTGCTCTCTAGTGAATGGATAGGCTGCATTCTCAGTGATGTCAATCCTGCTCTCTAGTAAATGGATAGGCTGCATTCTCAGTGATGTCAATCCTGCTCTCTAGTAAATGGATAGGCTGCATTCTCAGTGATGTCACCGCTGTTCTCTAGTGAGTGGATAGGCTGCATTCTCAGTGATGTCACTGCTGCTCTCTAGTGAATGGATAGGCTGCATTCTCAGTGATGTCACCGCTGCTCTCTAGTAAATGGATAGGTGGCATTTTCCACAATGTCATTGTTGCTCTCCAGTGAATGGATAGGCTTTATTTTAGTGATGTCGCTGCTAGTCTCTTGTGAATGGACAGACTTGGTAGGCTGCATTGTTGTTCTCATGTACAAATATTTTAGTATTTCAATATGTCACCACCAGGCACAGTGTAAATGATTTCATAAATATCTTTAAGATTAAGAATCTCCGAGATTTAAGGAAGTTTCCGAGTCTTGCCACAAAGTTTAATTATCTGTGTGGTACATGCTTAAACCTCCAGGCAGGGTCACAAATCAACAAGAAGTGTTACCTGCAGTGAAGAATGGCATCTGATTGTGTATGCCACATTTGTTCCTTATTCATATTTATGTGCGAAAAAATATCATTTATTATTCTTCGCCTCATAAATGTGTCACTAGAGACCTGCCTGCAGTGAGAGTGTAAAATAAATGATGTCATTTGTGTCTGCTTCCTGCACAGTGTTTTGCTTTGCCACAATAGATTGCTAATGCCTGCATGACTTCATACAATTGTGACCTTAAAATTCCTTAGCTGCTTGGAATAAGCAGCATCTCATTTTACCCGGAGCAAACTAATAGGAGTGGGACAGAGCCCTGCATGTTCAAGAAAACAAGTTTAGGAGCAATTTACTTAAAAACACAAATTATGTATGTCTAATAAATCGCTCTTTTAATTGAGTCATTTCCTATAAGAAAAACTGGGCAGTTAGAACCTTGTTAAAAGAGACCAACAAGGGGTGGGACTATGACAACCTCTCATTCATATTATAGAGGCTGGTTGTCAGCAATAATAGGCTTGTTATCAGTAGTAATAGACAGAATAACTGTTTCTGCAGTATAAAGTGTTGATTCAATGGATAAAAGTTCATGATACTCTAGAAAAAAGGGAGTCCTCCCGGACCCCCGGAAGAGTTAGCAAATATTTCAGGTGTCAAATATTTATTACACTCAGATGGTGTGAACTTAGAAGCAGTGCCTCCATCTGCACCAGGAGTGAAATGGAGTATAAAGTCGAGTCCCTGAAGTAATGGCTGGAATGGAAGCTAGCTCCAATTCCAGCTGTTTAACTCCCTACAAGGCAGAATCAATATCGGCTGCAGCATCAAGGTGGTTGACAGAGGCAGGGGACCCGTCTATCACCTATTGGCACCCCTGCAGGTTGCCATCGGTCACCATGGCAGCTGGAAACCAAATAATGGCCTCTGAATCTGCCATGCATGAGGCAATTAGGACCTACTTAGAGACAGAGTCTGATAGACTGCCCGACACAGTCATAAAACTTAGTAATACAGTAATGCATTAATATACATTATGAGAGCAATCAAGTGATTGCATAGTCTAGAAGTCTAGACTAGAAGGGTTACTGTGCAGCTGCTGGCTGTGCAGAGTGAAATGCTCCAGGGCCCTTATTCTGAGTGAAAGGCGCAGGAATGTACTTTTATGGACTTCTAGACTATGCTATAAAAGTAAATCACAATTAGGGTAGGAATACATGGCGCAGTTTGGGTGACTTTTTAATCGTTTGGTAAGAGGCTGCATAAATTTGAAGGTCAACACTGACAAAACTAAGTCCAGTTACAAACAATGTTAATGGATGTGCAGTTGATCAACAAATTCATACGACCACTTACCAAGCAGTTTAAAAATCACAGCATCTCTCCGCCGCATCACTGTAGGGCCGGAAACGGTGCTGTATATTCCTAACCTTAAAAAAATAAAAATGTTTCAACATATAAAATAAGTAAAAAACAAAATTACAAAACCTCAGTTTTCCCAATGAAAACGCTTTATTCTGTAAAAGATAAAAATAAAGAGAATATATAAATATATATTTTAATATATATATAATATTATAAATATTATATAATATAAAAAAATAGGAAATTCCCCGGTCCAGAGATTTATCTATAAAAGTTTCATGTCATTTAAAATCCTTTAGGGTTGAAAGACACAAAGCCCCACAATAAAAGGCCAGGGCCGGGAAATTTTTTTGTTCATCCAGCCTCATAAGCAATGTAAAAGTGATAAAAAAACTCTAAATTTTATTAAAAAAGTGGTACTAATAAAAACGTCAACTTATCCCACAAATAAAAACCTCTATCATCAAAAAAGTAAAAAATTTCTGGCTCCTATCGTGACATTAAAACTTGATTATTTTTTTTTTTTTTTACAATTTTGACTAATTTGCATTTGGCTATTCTTCTTGCCTTCCGAGAGCCATAATGTTTTTTATTTTTCCATCTACAAAGCCATGTAAGGGCTTGTTTTTTGCAGGATAAAATGTACTTTTCTGGATTTCCCAAATCCCCAAAAAAGATAAAAGGGAACACAAAAAAAAAACATAACTGTGCCATCTTTGGGGGAGTTTTGTTTCTATGCAGTTCACTTGTGGTATAAATAGCATGTTCTATTTTTTATGCAAAACAACATAAGAGCGCTGCAGCCACTGACTATACTATCAAAGGATCGTGGAGGGAAAAATCAGTAGTTAAAGAACAAAGTTTGTCTCGATGCACTTTTCACAGCGATGAAGATTACCATAGGATGAATATAGTCATAGTCATAAAAGACTTATTTATTTAGAACAATAAAATGGTAAGAATAGGGGGAGCTTAACGCGTTTCTCCCGGGACGGGGGTTTTTTTAATGGACCCAAAAAAAAAGGGGGAGGTTTTGGGGGTTTTTAAACTGTGATTTACAATGTTTTAAGGTTGGGGGGGGGTCTCACGGGAAATTGGGTAAAAAAGACCAAAGTGAAAATACGATAACATATTTATCTAAAGAAGAAACCCCAAAAAAAAACATAACGGTAAAAAAAGATACATAGCAATATTAATAATAAGTAAAATACTCAAAATTGCTAAAAAATTGTATTGAATGGACTGACATTATCAAATGTAACCCTATAGTGCTCAGTAAATTAGCTCAACTGTCTCTTTCAAACCTTTAGGTTTATTTGTTTGTAGTTTGAACATCTAGTAAATTTCACATTTTTGAAGGGGAGCGGGAAACCCTATTTTTTTAATTTTAAACTAAAATATGTTTAAGCGAGGTGGTTTTTATAAAAATTAAAAAACCTTCATTGTGAGTTTCCCACATCCCGGGGGGGCAACATTTAGGGGTTAAAGTTTGGCCCCTTTTTTAATACACGCCCCCGGTGTCCACATATTCAAAGCGTGCAATGCCCCCGTGGTCCCCCCAAAATTTTCCCAATTTGCAATCACATTCTAGAAGGTAAATGAAATTTTTTAGCCCTTAAATTAAGACGATTTAAAAATTAAAAAGAAAATTGGAAAGGAGAACCTCCTTTTTGGTAAAGTAAAATTCTTCTAGGGTTTAAAATTTTTGCTAATTTACTAAATTTGGGGCCCCCCAAGAAAAAAGGGGTTTGGGAGGCCTCCAAAAAAAATCTATTGGGCTGAGTGGGTAAAAAGGGGAAAAAACCAAAAAAAAGGGGGGGAAAAAAAAGGGGGGGGGGGGGGGGGGGGGGGTTTAAAAATTTTTTTTTTTTAATTTTTCCCAAGAAATTTTAAAAGTGTTTAAATGCATACAGCATGCCCGGGTCGAAGTCACCTCGTCCCCTGCCTGCCCACACAAGCTATTTAAACCTCCCTTGCCCTTCTTCCAGCCCTGCCCACGGCCCCTTTCGGCCTCGTTCCCTAGGGCCCGGGGCCGGGGGGCGCCGGCAATGTTAAAAAAAAAAGGGGGCCGGGTTCACGGGAAAATTGGTTATTTGCCGGTCACGCCCCCAATTTAAGCCGGCCTCTTCCTAGCGCCCTTCCCGGGAAATTTTTAAATTTGCCCTTACCCTTTTGAAAAAACCCGTTCCTAAAGCCTTATTCTGTTTACCGTGTCCCAACCGTTTGCCCCACCCCCTCGACCACAATCTTGCCCCCGGGTCCTGACCCCCGGCTGTCCCCGACAAAACACCCCTGACTTTTTGGGTTCCCACGCTACCCCCGGGCTGCCCCCCGCAAGCAAGTCCCGTCAGGGGTAGCGACCTGGAAACCCTCCTACCGAAAAGAAAAACCTTTCCCCGCTTTGCGGGGGCCCCTCTGGGAAAACCGGGACCTTACTTAAAAACCCCTTTCCGGGGCGTTGCTTACACCATCGCTTGCGGTGGCCCAGAGGATCCACTATCTCTGACCGTGACAGTATTATATTGGTAATAAGAGAATACTTTTTGATCTCATCTTTCCTTATTTTTTTTTGCAAAAAAACTTTTTTTTAACCCTTTTTTTGAAGGGGGGAGGGGGGGGGGGGGGAGGATTTAATTCCCCCAATAAATTTCCCCCCGAGAGGCACTCTTGAGCCTTAAAGGGAAATTTTTTTTAGCAAATTTGCAACATGTACAAAAATTTTTTAGGAAAATTTTTTCCCTAAAAAACAAGTGAGATAAATCCACTTTTCCAAAAATTTTGCATCTTCTGTACCATCTTCTAAATTGACCATTTTTTTTTTCCGGGGCCTTTAACGGGCCGCGTGGAAGTGTAGACAACTATTTCTATCTACTGAATTGAAATTGGTTGATGTAATACATTTTTTTTTCAAATAGAAAACGAAATCCAAAAATTAAAAACCTGTTAGAACCCAGGATGGGCGGGCAAATGAAATCCCCCCCCAACCGCGGGTTAAAAAGGGGAACCCGTTTCAGGGGGTTTCCCTTTCCCAAAACAATAGGAAGATAATCTATTTATCCTTTTAATTAAAGGGAAAATTCTGGGAAAAAATCAGACTTTTAGTAATTTCCCCTTAAACCCAAATTTCCCCAAAAAACAAAATTGGTGTAAGATGGCGTGACCCGCGTACCCACCCTTTTTTTTTTTTTTTTTTAGCGGGGTTTTTGCCGACAAAAATTTCCACTGAAATAAAAAAAAATTTAATTGCCGGGGAACCAAAATTTCCAACTTTTTTCCCCTTTTTGTAATATTAAACCCTTTTTTTAGGGGGGAAATTGTACTGTAAACCTTCTAAACCAAAAGGGCACAGTGGGTCCAAGAAAGCCCCTTTTAAAAGGTGAAAAGGGAAAAAATTTTGGACAAATTTTTTGGGGTCTTTAAAAGAATTTTCCCAAAGGGAAAATTAAAGGAGGATTTACTAACCCAAGGGCTTTTTTTTTATTTTGGGGAGTTCTGTTTGGGAATATAATTTTTTGATAAGGGTAAAAAAGTGCTCTAAACCCGTGTTTTTCCCTCGCAAAATTTTGAAAAATCGGAAAATTTAAAAAAATTTTAAAAAATTATTTTTTGTCCAGGGCCCAACCTTTTTTAAAAAGGAAAATCCTAAACCCCCCATTAAAAAAAAAAACAAAAAAAATTTAAAATTTTTAATTTTAACGAAAAAGGTGTTTTAATTTAACCCAAAAATTTTTTTAAAACCCCCCCAAAAGCCCTTTCCCCCAGATTCCCCCCACCCCACCAACAAAAAAAAATTTTTCCAATTTCCTTTTGGGGACTTAACCGAAGAAAGGGGATGGGGAAACAAACCCTTGGGGTTAATTCTAAAAAAGGAGACAAAGTTCAGGAAATAGGCTCCTTATTAATAACAACCAGGGTTAAGGAAAAATATTCCCAAGTTTGGGTCAAATGTAAATAAAAAATTTTCAATAGCCGCTAAAAATAAAACTTAACCTTTATAAAAACCTGTACTACTTGAATTTTTTGAATTGAGGTCTTTTAAATTGCAAAAATTTCCCAAAATTGGGTTTTAAAAATAATAATTTCAGGGTTTGACATATAGTAGAATTTTACGGTGGAACAATGTTTATAAAATTTTAATTTTAAAAGGGGGTTGCCCTCACAAATAAATTTTTTAGTTTTAAAACCGCATGTATGGAACAATATTTGAACATACTTTCCAAACATATTGCTTTATTTTTTTGGCTTTGTTGAGGAGATAATTTACAATTTATCAACTCACAGTGCAGAAAGGTTTCTCTAGGTTACCATCCTGCTCTCCCCTTGTGTTATCTCAAACAAGTAATTAGTCTTCTTTCTTTGTTTACTTTGAGCTCTGTAAATTATAGATAACGTCGCCCGCTCGGGGTCAGTTGCTTTAGAAAAAGGATTTATTTTCTAAACACTGCCATAGAAGCAGCCACATTCTGACCCTGAGGAGAGAGCATGCATGCATCTGAATCTGATTCTGGCTATGAAAAAGCATGGTTAGACAACCCCTTTAAGGGGGTGCAGCATGTATTATAATTACATTTTGGGGGCAGTATATAATGAAAGTAATTTCATGGGGAGAAAGTGTGAAATAATTAAAATTTTAGGGGGGGACAGGGGGGGGGGGGGGGGGTACATTATTTTAAATTTTTTTAGAGGGATTGTATATTATAATTAATTTCTAGTTCTACAGTGTGTAATACAATTAGTTTTTTGGGGTACAGCCCGATTATAATTACTTTTTTGGGGGTTTTAATGTGTTTATAAATTAAACGGGTTTTTTCAATTTCAAAGAAAAAGTTTTTTAACATATATGGAAAGGAAATAAAGACTACTACAAAATACACTCTTGTTTTGAAAATTTTCTTTGGGGCGGGGATAAATCTTTTTTAAGTTTTTTAGGTTCCCGGGCCACCCTCCCTGACCTCTTTTATCTCTCATTGTGCCAAGCTGCCTTCAGGTCAATAAGTTTCGACAATGGTGAGTCACTCCTTTCAAGAGCTTTTTCTACCAAAAGATTTGTTTAAAATTAACTATAAAAAGCCCCTTTTGAGGGTAAAGTAGCCTTGGTTCTTTCTAGACTTTTAAAAGAACCACTCACAGCCCCAAACCAAAAGAGTCTGAAGCGGCCCCCTGGCTCTAATTTACACTGCATTGGGGGAAAACCCCCTTTAAATTTAGGGGGGAAAAATGTGTAATATAATGTATTTCAGGGGGCACAGTGTATAATATAATGCATTTTAGGGAAAAAATGGGGTCATATGATTTGTTTTTTGGGGGGACAGGGGCAAATATATAACCCACAAAGGGGGTATTTCCCGGGGGTATAGTTTTGGCCCGGGGCATTCCAGAGGTTACAGTATGTAATATAATTTCAGGAGGTACAGTGTGTTATATATTTTATTTCACAGGGTACATTGTATATTATAATTAATTTCAAGGGCGCCATGAGTAATCTAATTTATTCTCATGGGGTACAGTGTACAATTTAATTTAATTTCAGGTGCTATGATGTGTTCCATAAATCATTTTAGCGGCACTGTCAGGAGCAGCGCCGCAGCCCGTGGTCAGGGCTGCTGGCGCACTTGTGTCCCCGCTGTCCCGGTTGCGCCTGGGGCGGGTGGCCCCATAGCCCGCGGGCACACCCGCTCCCTCACTTACCTGACCGCGCTCCTGCTCCGTCGCAGCCATCTGCCAGCCGGTGCGCATGTCCCCGCTTCTCAGGGCGCGCGTGGAAGCTCTGTCACATTTAAAGGGCCAGCGCGCCGGTCATTTGTGTTGCTGGCCGCTGACCCTATATGATGGCTCCACCTCTTCCTTGACCTCGCCGATTCCATAGTGCCTGTATCTATGCGAGGAAGCCTTCTGTCACTCCGTTTCTCTCTTCAGTTACCAGTTCCGTTTACAACTGTCTAACGACCACGAACCTTCGCTGTCTGCCCTGACCTTCTGGCCCGACCCAGACTACGAGTTTGGCTGCCGCTTCTGTACCGCGGTATGCCTTGGCCACCTCCGCAAGCAGGACACATCAGGGGTAGCGACCTGGTGGACTCCCGCCGCGGCAAGCCCATCCTGCCTTGCGGCGGGCTCTGGTGAAGACCGGGACCCATTTAGACTCCGCTCCCTGGTGTGGCCTCTACCACCGCTTGCGGCGGCCCAGTGGATCCACTATCCCAGTCCGTTACAGGCACAGTTTATAATAAAATATAGTTATAGGCAGGCAGTGGTTGATGTCCATGAAAAACAGTTGCCTGGGGTAGGTGAAGGGGGTCCAAGCTGATATTTTGCACTAGAATCTACAAGTCTTTAGCTAGGCCTTTGTATTGTGCCACAATATAAGCATACTTTACTACACAATTGTGGTAGTTTTACTTTAATTCTATATAGCTGAATGGTGGGCACCAAGAAGGATATAATTTGTTTGGCCTAAGGTACTTTAGTCCAACACTTAAAGTAGTTGTCTCCCTACAGAGTTTCATAGGATGCATGAATGAAATACTCTGTCACTTCCTGGTTCAGACTGACTGTAATTAGCATACAGCTCCATGGTGTATTCAACTCTGTGTTTTCAGTTGCTAATTAGTTCAGATTAGCTCAGAAGCTTCTCTGAAACTACAAGTAGGACTTTTTATCTGATCCCTCAAACAAAAGCCCTAATTAGAGCTGTTTACTTTAGATAAATCAAGCTTTTTACTGCCAAGCAGCACAGAGGCTGCCTTGACCTGTGTGATGATGTCACTCACTGCTATCACATAGAACAAACAGCAGGGGAGAGAGATGTTTACAGGTCGGTTACTGAGGGAACTGAAATGGCCAGGGAGGTGATTAATTCACTTGTATCTCCTTAGCAAAAACAGATGAACAAAGCAATATATTTGGAAAAAATGTCTTTATTTTGTGTTCCCTACAATTTGAAAGCTATTCTTTGTAGCGAGACAACCCCTTTAATGTAATTACACTACTACTATATTCAGCTATGTCAGTATTATGAGGCAGGGTGGTGACAACTTTCCAGATATGATATAGGAGGCTGGTTGTCAGCAGTAATAGATGGAATAGCGGTTACTGTAGTATAAAGCGTTTGGATCTTATGAGCATCTAATCACAATGTAATTATCTATTATTTTCAGTGATGTCAGTAACAGCAGTGACAAGTTCTAAGACATGATATAGAGATAAGGTGTCAGCAGTAATAGATTCAATAGCTGTTACGGGAGGATAAGTGGTGTTAATGTGTCATAGTCATCACAATGGAATTACAGTGATCCTTCAAGTTACAATGGCCTCAGGAAACTCTATTTTCAACACACAATAATTTTTTCTAGACCATTGTGACTTGATACCACATTCAATATCCATTGCCACAGACACCTCTGATCCACTGCACGTGTGATTTATTGGAAGATCCAGCCAATCAGCATGAACATTTCCCAGGTGCTGTGACTGTCTAATAGAAGCTGTCTACAGTACAGTGCAGTACTACATTGCTTGAGGCTTCTTTTTTAGGCAGATTTATAAAGGCATCTGCAGAAGTATTCTTGTGCAATGTGTGCTAAAATACTTTACACCACATTTATTATGTGGTTTAGACAGTTTCTAGTAATTTCAGTGTCTTGCCTGACAAAAATGACATGGTCTTGGTGAAGTGCCTGACTTCATGGAAAGGGGAATGGCTTAGAGTGCAATTAGTGACATAAGGAAAGTCAACTAACACTATAATAAATGTGGAGCATTGTAAGACTGTCTAGTCTAAGTTTACACTGTTTAAGTATTAGACAGTATTGATGTCTGTGAACTGGCCCCTGAGCTGGGGGGGTCCCTAGGGCCCCCCCTCCCAACACACTGTATCGCTGGGTCAGTGCAGGCAGCATCTGAGGCAAAACAGCCAGTATACACGGATACCAGTGGCGCGACGCAATGATATCATCGCGCCACTGCCAGTACTAGGCCCTAAGCCTATGCCTAGGCTTGGGGTCTAGTAGTCACCGGAACTGGCGTCCCGGAGTGGGTCGCGTGATGACAACATGCCACCCACTTCGGAAGACAGGTGTTCAGTGGGGGAAGGAAGGAGAAGCGAGGTGGGTAGTGTTTTTATTATTATTTTTTAATGGGGGGACCTATCAAAACTGTCCCTGCATACATGCCTACCTGCTAAAACTGGCCCTATATACCTGCCTACATGCTAAAACTGGCCCTATATACTTGCCTACCTGCTATAACTTGCTCTATATACCTGCCTACCTGGTATAACTGGCCCTACATACCACCCTACCTGCTATAACTGGCTCTATATAACCCCTACCTGGTATAACTGGCCTTATAATACCTGCCTACCTGCTATCACCGGCACTACATACCACCCTACCTGCTATAACTGGCCCTATCAGGGCCGGGACAACGGGTAGGCCAAGGTAGGCGACCGCCTAGGGCGCCTACCTCAGCCTATCCCTAAGGGGCGCCGTCAGGGCCCCGACCCTCGCCGGGCTCCAGGCCGCTGCCGTGGGCCTGAAGCGCCGGCGGTCTCTGTGACCGCTTCTGCGGAGCAGAGAGCAAGCGCTCCCTGCCCCGCAGACAGTGTCGGGCCCGCTCCCCAGAGGATCGCTGGATCCTCCGGTGAGCTGCAGGGCCGACACAGCGGGGCCGCCGGGTCCTCATAGCGCTGAGGACCCGCCGCGGCCCCGTGCGCCTCAGCCGGCAGCGTCGCAATGACGTGATGTCATCGCGACGCTGCCTCTCCTCGGGCGCATAGCGCGTCACAGGCCGTGCGCCCGAGGAGCTGCCGGAGGAGCGCGCGGCTGAAGAGTACAGAAGAGAAGCGTGCGGCGGGGGGGAATTGGGTAAGTATTAATGTTTTGTTTTTAAGTGCCTGCCTGTGGCCCCCTATATGCCGCCCTGTGGCCCCCATATCCGCTGGGCCCCTATAATGCCTGCCCGCGGCCCCCATAATGCCTGCCGCGGCCCCCTATCACCTGCGCCCCTATAATGCCTGCCTGAGGCCCCCTCATTCCTTCCTGCCTGCGGCCCCAATAATGCATGCCTGCGGCCCCCATAATGCCTGCCTGCGGCCCCCTATATCCTGCCTGCGGCCCCCCATAATGCCTGCCTGCGGCCCCTATAATGCCTGCCTGTGGCCCCCTATATCCTGCCTGTGGCCCCTATAATGCCTGCCTGCGGCCCCCTATAATGCCTGCCTGCGGCCCCCATAATGCCTGCCTGCGGCCACCTATAATGCCTGCCTGTGGCCCCCTATATTCTGCCTGTGGCCCCCATACGCCTGCCTGTGGCCCCCTATATCCTGCCTGTGGCCCCTATAATGCCTGCCTGCGGCCCCCATAATGCCTGCCTGTGGCCCCCTATATTCTGCCTGTGGCCCCCATACGCCTGCCTGTGGCCCCCTATATCCTGCCTGTGGCCCCTATAATGCCTGCCTGCGGCCCCCTATAATACCTGCCTGCGGCCCCCTATAATGCCTGCCTGCGGCCCCCTATAATGCCTGCCTGGTGCCCCCATAAGCCTGCCTGAGCCTCCATAACGCCTGTCTGTGGTCCCCCATATGCCTGCCTGGCCCCCATACGCTGCCTGTGCCCCTATAATGCCTGCCTATACCCCCATATGCCTGCCTGTGGTCCCCATACGCCTGCCTGAGCCCCCATACGCCTGCCTGAACCCCTAGCTATATATTTGCCTGAGCTCCTAGCTATATACCTGCCTGAGTGCCCCTATATTTATATACCTACCTGTCTAAGGGGACAATATATACCTGCCTGACTGAGAGGGCATATCTATATACCTGTCTGACTAAGGGGACTTATATACCTATAATTAAGGAGTTACTGGAAATGTGAGGATTCTAAGATATTTGTGTCCAAATCCTCAGGGACGAGTCTTGGCCGGGAGCACATGGCATGAAGGTGTGAAACCGGATGGAGAAGAAAAGGGAAAGTGAACGACGCTGATCAGAAAAGACGTCTCCGGTGAGTCACTAAATGTAACTGCAGTGTAAACACTTATATTTCTTCAGAGCCTACATACAACTAGTATCTACCACTATATGGCCCCTGTATGGCGGTGGTATATGTCTTCAGAGCCTGTGTACAGCTGATAGTCACATGTGGGGGTTGCGTTCGGTCAGGGTCTGGCAGAATTATTTGAGCCTTAAGTAGTAATAGTTTTGGGTCTTGGTTTTGTAGGAGTGTTTTTTAGTAACAATCATTCGTCTGGTAGATTTGCTCCATGTATCGGTGGATTATTCAGTGACTGTTATTTAGGGTATTACACTGTCATACGGAGGGAGCGTTTTTGAAAATGCAAATTTGTCAGGGCTGATTTTCATTGTGCAGTGACTGCTGAGGAGATGGACGGGAGCTATGTGGAATGTGCAGAAAATTAGTGACAGGACCTGGCGCAGGGGTGAGAGGAATTAGTGTGTGTGTGTGGGGGGGGGGTATTTTTTTGAGAGCGAGGGGGGGGGGCGCCATTGGCTGTACTCGCCTAGGGCACCAAAATGCCTTGTCCCGGCCCTGGGCCCTATATGCTACCCTACCTGCTATAACTGGCCCTACATACCTGCTTACCTGCTATAAGTGGCCCTACATACCACCCTACCTGCTATAACTGGCTCTATATACCCCCTACCTGCTATAACTGGCCTTATATACCTGCCTACCTGCTATCACAGGCACTATATACCACCCTACCTGCTATAACTGGCCCTATATGCTACCCTACCTGCTATAACTGGCCCTATATACCTGCCTACCTCCTATAACTGGCCCTATAGACCTGCCTACCTGCTATTACTGGCCATATATTCCTGCCTACCTGCTATAACTGGCCTTATATACCAGCTTACCTGCTATCACTGGCGCTATATACCAAACTACCTGCTATAACTGGCTCTATATACTCCCTACCTGCTATAACTGGCCTTATATACCTGCCTACCTGCTATCACCGGCACTACATACCACCCTACCTGCTATAACTGGCCCTATATGCTACCCTACCTGCTCTAACTGGCCCTATATACCTGCTTACCTGCTATAAGTGGCCCTACATACCACCCTACCTGCTATAACTGGCTCTATATACCCCCCACCTGCTATAACTGGCCTTATATACCTGCCTACCTGCTATCACTGGCACTACATACCACCCTACCTGCTATAACTGGCCCTATATACCTGCCTACCTGCTATAACTGGCCATATCTACCTGCCTACCTGCTATAACTGGCCCTATATACCCCCCTAGCTGCTATAACTGGCCTTATATACCAGCTTACCTGCTATCACTAGCGCTATATACCAAACTACCTGATATAACTGGCCCTATATGCCACTCTACATTCTATAACTAACCCTATATGCCACCCTACCTGCTATAACTGACCCTATATACCTGCTTACCTACCAGAAGAGTCCCTATCTACCTGCCTACCTACTATAAGGGGCCCCATCTACCTGCCTACCTACTATAAGGGATCCTACCTACTAGAAGGGGCCCTACCTACCTGCCTACCTACTATAAGGGGATCTATCTACCTACCTACTAGAGGGGTTCTATCTACTTACATACCTATTAGAAGGGGCCCTATACTGAAGAGAGACTTTACATACTTAATAGGAAGAGTCTGCATACTTATCTGACTCATTTTTAAGATCTATCCTACCTAAAAGAAGTGTCTTCCTATCTGTCTAATTTGGGATGGCTGTCGTCTATATGGAGGGTGTTCCTACTTACTGGTGGCACAAACAAGGGCCTAATAATTTAATGGAGGCACATGTTTTTGTGGTAAATTGCAGGGATTCATAGCCAGGAGAAGTCATCATGGCAGTCTGGACTAGATGGAGAAAGAAAAGGGAAAGAGAACGACTCATCAGATAAGACGTCACTTGTTAGTCACTAAATGTAACTGCCCTATAATCACTTACACGGTTGCAGAGCCTGTGTACAACTGTTATCTACCCCTATATGGTCACGGTAATGGGGGTAAATAGTGGTCTAAGTGAATGGTTTAATTTAGTAACAGTAGAATGGTTTTTAAATTCAAACCGTTTAGGTGGTGATATGTGGTCATGATATGGCGGTGTTATTTGGTCCTTGTATATTGTTGTTATTGGAATTATTGGTCTTGGTATATTGATTTGGTCAGTGACAGTATAATGATATTAACATAATAACAAAATGAAAGCAGCACTATGCCCACAATAGTCACTCGTTGTGCCCAAATTGATGCAACAGACTGTCCAATCGGTGTGTTTAGTCACAACTCACCACCATTTTTTATATGGACAGTATGATGGTATTAGTCACTACATGGGAGTGGGTTTTGTGGAGTATTTTTGGTCGTTGTGTATTGTTGTTATTGGTATTATTAGTCTTGGTATACTGGTTTGGTCAGTAATATTATGATGGTATTAGTCATTATATAGTGTTGATAATGTGACCTTTGTACGGACACCCACAGAATACAGATAACATGTCAATTAAATGGTTCAGCATAGAATCCAACAAAAACTAAACTCATAAAACAGAAGGCACAATTGCATTTTTTTCCTGTTCACCCCACAACATTTTTTTTTTTTGAGGAGGGAGAGGGGGACAAGAGCGAACAGATGCTTTGGACCCATTTAAAATGAATTTTCTTCTATTGGCCAATTCCTTTTAATAGAAGTAATTTTCTGCAGCGCGCTACACCACAGACATCTGCCATGTCAAATAGGGAACCTGTTGCTAAAAAGCATTGGTCCACAGACTATGTCTCGGAATGGGGGCCCCAAGCTGAAGTTTTGCTCCTGTGCTGATTAGTCGTTAACTACGCCCATGCAGCAGTGGTTCTTAACCTTTTTTGTTTCACGCACTTCTTTGCCAGTCAGGTGTACACTGCGGACCCCTTTTTAGAATGTAGTGGCAGATTTTCTGACACTCAACAGTGACATGCATGAAATACAATTTGTGTTTAGGTATCCTACTTAAGAATTCTCATTTAAACTGACCAGTTTTATAAAATTTTAAACAATAAAAAAGTATTTACTTTTACTTATTTTATAAAATGTACTTCAAATTATAACACAACTTTCCAAAAATCAAAAGTTTAAGCAAAAATTTAAATATGTGCAGTATATCTTATTAAAGAAAAATACTTCCTTCTTCTCTGATCAGTTTCTTTCTCCCTTCTGCCTTTTTATCTGTTCAGTCAGTCATAAATCACTGACAGAAGCTTTCTTACAGAGGAGAGGGGAACCAGTTTCACAGAAAACTTAAGTTATTGAGAAGAGATGGAGGGGAGGTGTGGAGGCAGAAAGACACACAGAGATGGTGCTGGCTTAATAGTGTGTCTTATATATCCTTACTGCTGGACTCACATCTACACTGCTCCTTACTGATGTTTAATGTCCTTTATGCTGCTGCTTGTGTATAAGAGTCTCTTCCTTTCACGTACTGCCCCTCTCTTCTCCACAATATGTAATTGGCAGCTATAGCATGAGCTATTAGTGAAGTTTATAATCCAGGAGACAGATTCCCTAGTCATTTGGAGATATGCAACAACTGTAATGTGATTTTAAATGAATACTACTGCAATTTATTACATAAATTCATTACAGTGAAAATTGCTAGATATCAGAGGTCAGAGAAAATACAGTAAATATATTGATTTCTTTCAATTCAAGCTCACGGGCCTCCTATGAGTCTGCAGACCCCTAGTTAAAAACCCGTAATAAAAAGGCTGGTTGTCAGTAGTAATAAATGAGCAATTTGGTTACTTCATATTAGGATGAAAAAAGTTATATACAGATCCAGAGTATTACAGATTTTCACCAGATGTAGGATTATGCTCCTAGAACTGGATTATTGTGACAATTTGCTTTGAATATTATGAGTTGCAGCCAATATTTTCCCCAACATCTGAGATCCAGTAACCAGATAGTAACACAGTTATATAGTTACATAGTTAGTTTGGATGAAAATAAGACATATGTTCATGAAGTTCAACCAAGGGTGGGGAAAATGTGGATAAAGAAGGGGAGGGTATAGGAAATGTTTAAAGGGGTTGTCTCATTACGTTGATTCATCTTACCACAGTCCTGTTTTCTTGTTTTCATTTTGAATTCAGGGGCGTGTTTACTGGCTTCTACTAGGTTGTAGTAGAAGCCAGGTCTGTAGCTATAACAACCAGTGCTGGCAGCCTATTAGGAGAGATCAAACAGGTCTGTAGCTATAGCAACCTGAGGAGCTGATGCAGCCCATACAAGAGGTAGTCTCCGGAGTCGATTGCTAAGGTCTTATCAATCGACTTGAGGCCTTAACAACTGGCTTAACAACCGACTGGAGTCCGCGGAGTCGATTGCTAACTCTTATCAACTGACTTGTCTTGAGGCCTTAACAACCGGCTTAACGACTGTTAGCGACTTCACACGCAGTAAATTATGTGTCCCCCAGTGAAGGAAATAGGGTCCCCCAGTAAGTTATACGTCCTCTAGTAGGGGGGTTATATACTTTACATGTCCCCCAGCAGGTATAGGGGCAGGTTACGGATCCCCCAGCAGGTATAGGGGCAGGTTACGGATCCCCCAGCAGGTATAGGGGCAGGTTACGGATCCCCCAGCAGGTATAGGGGCAGGTTACGGATCCCCCAGCAGGTATAGGGGCAGGTTAAGGATCCCCCAGCAGGTATAGGGGCAGGTTACAGATCCCCCAGCAGGTATAGGGGCAGGTTACGGATCCCCCAGCAGGTATAGGGGCAGGTTACGGATCCCCCAGCAGGTATATAGGCAGGTTACGGATCCCCCAGCAGGTATAGGGGCAGGTTACGGGTCCCCCAGCAGGTATAGGGGCAGGTTACGGGTCCCCCAGCAGGTATATGGGCAGGTTACGGATCCCCCAGCAGGTATATAGGCAGGTTACGTATCCCCCAGCAGGTATATGGGCAGGTTACGGATCCCCCAGCAGGTATATGGGCAGGTTACGGATCCCCCAGCAGGTATATGGGCAGGTTATGGGTCCCCCAGTAGGTATATAGGCAGGTTACGGATCCCCCAGCAGGTATATGGGCAGGTTATGGGTCCCCTAGCAGGTATATGGGCAGGTTATGGATCCCCCAGTAGGTATATAGGCAGGTTTAGGTCCCCCAGCACACATGGGTAGGTTATATGTCCCCCAGCAGGTATATAGATAGCTTATAGGCCCCACAGCACATGTATATATAGATTATAGCTCTTCCCTGCACGTATATAAGTAGATAATAGGCCCCCCCTGCACATATTTACAAGTAGATAATAGGCCCCCCCCCTGCACATATATACAAGTAGATAATAGGCCTCCCCTGCACATATATACAAGTAGATGATAGGACCCCCCCTGCACATATATACAAGTAGATAATAGGACCCCCCTGCACATATATACAAGTAGATAATAGGTCCCCCCTGCACATATATACAAGTAGATAATAGGCCCCCCCTGCACATATATACAAGTAGATAATAGGCCCCCCCTGCACATATATACAAGTAGATAATAGGCGCCCCCTGCACTTTTCTACAAGTTGATAATAGGACCCACTGCACATATATACTAGTAGATTATTGGACCCCCCTGCACATATAGATGTACATAATAGCCCCCCCCTGCACATTTATAACTAGATTATAGGCCCCCAGCATGAATAGAGACAATTAAAAAGTAATAAACTGACAGCACTCACCTGACCTCGCTCCCTGTCGCTGCCGTTGTCGCTGCTCCCGGTCTTTTTCTTTAGCGGCGTGACGTCACCAGGCCGCGCTGCAGCGTGATGACGCTCACTCCGGCGCGCATAGCACAGGCGCGCACAGAGCCGCATCCTGCCTGCGGCCACAGAGTACTCTGCGGAGCTCTCCGCTCCGCCAAAGCATCTAACTGTATGTGCGTCCGGCGGACGCACATACAGTTAGTCCCGCCACCGCTGCCATCGCCAAGGTCCTAAGCCAATAGCTTAGCGACTGGTAACGGCTTAGGACCCTAACGATCGGCAGCGGCGGCGGATAGCGGCGGCGCCGGGGACTAACAAGAGGGGATATCTAGGACCAGGTATGAAACGGTTAATGGACATATATTGCAAAGTGACTTGTTTTTGCAAGATCTTTAACATAAAAAGCAATCCTTGTAGTGAGACAACCCCTTTAAGCTTTGTTCCGCTCTACTGATGAAGACTTTGGAACCCATGAGGCAGGAACCAATCTGTTGTAAAGGAAAATTTCATTCCTGATCCCAAAATTGCCACCAGACTGGTTCTACATACTAATACGTTTTTTATACGGCTACATAACTATTCATATAATTTAGTTGTAGGAAATTATCTAAGCCTTTCTTAAAACCCTTGAATGTGAACCAGGTCCTGGACAGGCTATTCCACAGTGACTTGTCCTAGTGGCCATCTCTCCATAAAAAACCCAGAAGGTAAACTGTACCTTGAATTTATGGTATTGAATCTTCAGTGTTCATAATGAGTTTTACTGCAGATTCTCAGACATTAAGAGACACATGAACAATGTTTCTTACCTCATGCCCCGTGTGGACTTGTTCCTGAGGTTCTGCAATAGCTGAGGGAGTCCTAACGTTGCCTCAGTCATGAGAGCCACTAACCCCAGACCCTCAACAAAGAAAGGTATATCCAGGAGGACATAAGTTAGGAGAGCACCGAGGATGGTTAGCGACAAGCAGAACTGCAGATAATCCTCAAAGCGGCTCCACTTCCAGAAGTGGCCAAGATCGAAGTCTGCAAATACAAACAAGTGTTAGGGTCACATCCTATAGTAGCCTTGTGGTGTCCGTACACAATAGACTAATATCTGCTGACCATAAAATGTTGGCTGACCATACTAGATGTAAGGCCGAAATTTATTTGACAGAGGTCAATGAAAAAAAATTATTGTGCACATCAAAAATCAAGGCTCATTCCTCTTGGTGCCAGGGAGAAAAGCCATCTGTAGAGGTGTCTGGTAGTGTCTTACTCCCCTTTGCCCACAGACAGCACATGCACACTTGCCCGAGCAGAGTGTGTATATACACATGGTGGGGGCTCGTTAGGAATAGCTGTTGGCCAACAGCTATTGATTGTGTATGGCTACCTTAAGAGCTGCTACTATCTCCACTGGGTCATAACCCTACACTCCTACTCCCATTGCAGCTCTGCACAGATTCTCTGAGATGCTAATAATTTACAGCAAATAGCCAATATACTTCCATCTAGTTCACTGGCTGAAATGATACAGTAGGTGGACACGGACCCTATGCTGACGAGTAGTGACCATGTCAGACCTTTCTGTAATGGTAAGCGACGTTCAGTACTGGGGGCCCAAAAGAAAAACCCCAGCAGCCACATCTTGTTTGTGGCTAATGCGTATATATAATTTATTGTAATTATGCTGTTTTTTCATTTTGTTTTGATTGTCACTTTTGGATCCAGTAATTGCCTCCAGCCCTTCCACAATATCTTCCTGACAAAGAGGTAAAGAATTACATGTCCAACAAGCACTGGTGGGAAACAGATTTTTGTTAATTATATCTGATTTGTGAGAATCATCAGTGGAGTAGGAATATAACAAGGAACACAATGGAAAATATTACAGCAACCCGGATGGAAGACAGAGATAATAAGCATATGCCTATTATCTGCACTTCTTCCGTCACCTGACACACAGGAACACACAATGGACCCGTATCAGGCACACAAAAATTACAAATTAATATCTAAGAAACTAACATAGAGGAAACTGCAGCCTTCAGAACCAACGCAAAGGTGCAATTGCTTTAAGCAAATCTCCCATCTCCATATTCCCATTCATAGGGGGGGCAGTATTAAAGTAGTTATGTTCTTTTATACTAGTGGCAGTATTATAGTAGTTATATTCTTGCATGTACAGGACACTGTCATGTATTCTTGTATGTTCGATACAGAATTAGATCAGTTTTATATATATTGTGATCTAGTAGAAAATGGGCAGTATCAGCAGTTATATTATTTTACATAGAGAGCAGTAATATAGTGGTTATATTTTTGTTCATAGGTAACAGCATTATAGTAGTTCTATTCTTCTTTATAGGGGGCAGTATTATCATTATTCTATTTTTGTACATAGGGAATAGTAATATAGTAAACACATTCCTGCACCTACACATGTGGACAAAATTGTTGGTGCCCTTTCGATAAAGAAAGAAAGAAATATATACAATTATCACTGCAATAACTTAAAACTGAAAAAAGTAATAATAATAAATTACATTTCCTGAGAATCAACTAATGAAGATCAAAAACTGCTGACTCCTCACGAGCAAACTGCTCCAGCTGTCTCAGGTGTGAAGGTGCTTTCTCCAGACTACATGTTTCTGCTTGTTTCACAGTTCAACAGGATTTAGATCAGGACTCATAGAAGTCACTTCAAAATAGTAAAATTATTTGCTCTTAGCCATTCTTGGATGCTTTTAGCTGTGTGTTCTGGGTCATTGTCCTGTTGGAAGACCCATGACTTGTGGCTGACACCACATTTTCTGAAACAGGGCAGCACATTTCGCTCCAGAATGCCTTGATGGTCTTAAGATTTCATTGTACCCTGCACAGATTTAAGAAACTGTCAGATGCAGCAAAGCGGATGTGTCAAAACTGATCCTTCTGCATGTTTCAAGTTCAGTACTATGTTCTTTTCTTTGTATGTTTCATTTTTTTGTCTGAGAACATAGAGATAATGGGACTTTCCATAAAGACTCAGCTTTGTCTCATCTGTCCAAAGGAAATTCTCCCAGAAGCTTTGTGGCTTGTCAATATGCATTTTAGAAAAATCCAGTCTCCCTTTTTATGATTTGCTTTCAACAGTGGTTTCTTTCTCAGTCATCTTCTAGTAATTCCACATTGGCAAAGACAGGGAGAGATGGTGTGATATGACACTGATATACCTTGACTTTGGAGTTTACCGCTAATCTCTTTGGAACTTGTTACCATTGACATGTGTGTATATAATTTTTTTCTAAACTCCTGAAACAACTCTCTCCTTAGCTTTATTGAGTGCATTTTCAGTGGGGGTACACACCATGATACCAAACAGCACAGTGACTGCTATCCACTCTTTAAATAGGCAGACCAACAGATTAAAGTTTAAAAACACCTGTGATGCTTATTACAGGACACACCCTAGTTTAACATGTCTCTATGTCAAATTATTTTCAAACTTTTTCAGGAGTACCATCAATTTTGTCCAGGTTTCATTAGTTTTTAATGTTTTCATTTTTGGTTGAACCACAATTCAAAACACAATGTCTGCAAAAAGCCATGGAAAGTCATTAAATCAGCTGAAATCTATCAGTAATTAAAAAGCAATCCTGCCACTTAGTGAACCACAATTCAAATGCAAGGTCTGATTTTCATTTAAATTTATTATTACTTTTGACAGTTTCAAGTTATTTCAGCGACCATAGTGGGTTTTTCTACCTTTAACGGAAGGGTACTAACAATTATGTCCATGTATGTAGGAGGCAGCAATGTAGTAGTTATATTATTGTACATAGAGAATAGTATTATAATAGTTATATTCTTATACATGGTGAGTGGAAGGAAAGTAGTTATATTCTTGTAAATAAGAAAGTGTTAGCATTAGTTGTATTTTGTACATAGGGGGCAGTATTACAATAGTTTTATTCTTGCACATTGGGAGTGTAGTTACAGCAGGTGAAATAAGAATTGAACACATCACCAATTATCTAAGTAAATCTATTTCTAAAGGTGTTATTGAAATGAAATGGTCACCAGATGTCAGTAACATCCCATTCAATCCACACAGACAAAGAAATCATACCATAGATGTAAGTATTGAACACATAAAAAAAAGTATTGAACAAATAAAAAAAGGGAGGTGCAAAAAGCAATATAAAGTCATGACACCAGCTGAAATCTATCAGTAATTAGAAAGCAAAACAAAATCCGTGGCAGTAATCTGCATGGATTTTTCTGTATGAACAGAACTTATTTTAATTGCTTGATAGTTTGTTGCTTATTTTTTTATAATAGTATGTAGTTTGTTACTTTGTAATGTCTGACTTTGTACATTTCATCTCTGCAGAATAAGTTGACACTATATAAATAAAGATTATTTGTATTATTATTATAGATCTGTCCTTCAGTCTTCCTGTCTGATTGAGACAAGTAACAGATGCTGCTGTTTTCAGCCTCTCTGGAACGACTTTTGTGCCCCCCACTGTGTAGTTGAAGCGGTAATTGTAGTGTACCTGGAACAGTGGAGTAATGTACATGAAATATGAAAGCTTGAAAAGAGTTGACGCGGGGAAGGTGCGCACATTGCTGATCTCCAGTGAATACTATTACAGGGAAAGATTTATGGAGCAGGTTAAATACTTCCAGTATCTCTTTCTCATCCGGAGTAACCAGTGCAAAAGATGAATCATGGTGTCATAAGCTAAGTGTACAGGCAAGCAGTAAACGTTGTAACCAATTATATGATCCAAGTAGGAAATAAAGTCTTTATGACTTTAAGTGGCCGTTCACATAGCACAGTGCAAATACTGGTTGGAAATCCCGACCAGTATTTGCACTGTTGTCGGAAAGTGCACATGGCCGCAAGGGGACAACTTTTCTCCGCATTTAGCAGAGAAAAGCCCTCCCCCTTCACACAGACATGTTCATCTTCCATCCGAAAACCGGTTTTATGTTTTTCGGACTGCCGGCGGTCTAAAAAACCCATCCTGCGGAAAATCCGTGCAGTGGGGGTCGCTGCACGGATTTTCCATTGAAATCCATGTTAAAAGTTTTCACCCGGTTTGCAGACGGTTTTCAAAACCGAAAACCGTCTGAAAAAACAGGTGAAAACCTGTGCCGTGGGGACAAGCCCTAAATGTAGCCTAGTGTCCCATACAAAATGCAGGTCTGGTTTATGAATAGAATGCCATAAGTAAAGTGCGGACTGACATTTAGGCAATACAGCAGATTTATTAGAAATGTAGGGCCACATGTATGAAACGGTTTTGTTCTAAAACTCACTTTTTTCCCCATAGGTTTCTATGGGGAAAAAAGTGAGTTTTAGAACAAAACCGTTTCATACATGTGGCCCGTAGAGTGCGAGGAAAGCTTGAAGGAGTGACTACTGGAGTTGTTCTTTTTTTGGACACTGACCTCCTCAACTATATATACGATTCACAAAGGTTTTAGATCATGAGACCAAGACACTAACCTTACAATTAAGCAATAGTACCTCGCCATTGCAAGGTTTCAAGCAGGATGCTCTCAGGCTGAAGTGGCCACTGAGCTTAGAATGTCAGAGTGTCATCAAGTCGCAACAGAGATACAGAGGGACTGGAAGAGTCACAGAAAGGCAATGAAGTGGACGTCCTTTGGCTCCATCACACACTGACAGGGCCATCCCTTGGCCAAACTGCACTCCGGGTAGGGTGAAGAAATTTCATCCATCTCACCTTTCACATGTTGCGCCACACCGCATCACCATCACTCAGTGCCTGAATATACAAAAAGCTCACCACTGGTGACCGCTGATGCGGTGCCCCCCCCACCAGGAGAGTCACTGCGGGGCCCCGGGTGACTGCTTGCCCCTTCTGTCCATAGGAACGGCCCTGCTTGGTTGTAAACGATGCCCTGTGGAACTGGATAGAGAATGCCACACAACTCCAGGCATGTTCAAGGGAGGTGTGAGGCAACCGAATGTCACGTCAGACCATTCATAACTGTTTAAATCCGTTTGGTCTGCGTCCTAAATGACCTGACCACAACATCAGACACAGGCGTCATCATCTTGTATGGGCCAGAGAGCATATATGTTGGACGAGGGACCAGTGATCTTCAGTGCTGTTCAGTATTGAAAGTCAATTCACTCATAAGTGTGCCTGGAGTTCTGGGACACCCATCAGCCAATCAATGACATAACGTACATATTTTATGTTATATATATATATATGTATATATACACACACACATAGTATGTATATATAAGAGATCGTCGTTTCAGGAAGAGGGCTGGCACACCGATGTGTATTACTTCGATGTAAGGCTTCTTTAGAACCGACCTCATTTAGCTTTATTCTACGGCACAGTTCAGTTGTATAGCCATCCAAACTACATAAACAAAATAAAATCTAGGCCGTCTGCCACTAACTAAACATATAGTTTCTCTCTACGATTGGTCTGGGCCTACCCCCCAGTCCCAATGAACAATCACTCACACCGTATAGTCTACTGTATAGGCTAATCTCAACCTTTGAGGACCCAGAGCCATCTGCTCAGCTCTGCTCCTGCTTTAACTCCAGCTAGCAAACACACACACCCTGTTCACCTGGAGCAAGAAGCTTTCAAGGCCTGTAGAGACCTGACAAAAGCTGAAAACATGCAGCGTTGTTTGCGGTCAGCACCCAAGTAGAGATGGGCGAATCAATTCTAACGGAGTGGAATTCGTTTAGAATTTCAGGAAAACTTCGATCCTGAACGAAGTCGAAGTTTGGGGTGATTCGCGGGAAGGAAGCGTGTTTTTAATTGATAAAATGGCCACAAGCACATGTCGTTACATGGGGCAGAGAAGTCTGGGAGGAAGAAAGGAGCATCCTCAGTGTACATGTGCAGAGATGAAGCCAATCAGAGACCGGCGGGATTCTGTGACGTCACTGCACTATATATGTCTGGGCGCGATGCTGGCAGCTCACACTCCTCTCTCTGTGCCGTGCTGCAGCGATCTCACACAAAAGAAATGTTTTTAACAGCGATTTTCAGAGGGGGGGGGGGGGGGTGTCACTGCTTTTATCAGAGACTGCTCCTCTTCCGTTATAATTTTGATTCAGTTTGTGGGGTATTGTAATTGAAGTCCAGTGTGGGTCAAATTCTGCTCCATATACATTTTAATGGCATCTGGTCAGTTCTGGAGCACATTGAATATCCAAGGGTTGTCTAAGCATGTTTGTGCTTTTATAGTCAGTAAAATAAACAGTGTTTTTAAACGCCAAAGACGAGGAAATTTTTCCTGGTGATTTCTGTAGCATAATTTATATCCGAGGGTTAATTAAGCGTGTTTGTGCTTTCTTATTCAGTAAAATAATCGGCATTTTACAAGCCACATACCAGTTAATTTTTTGCTGCTGATTTCTGTAGCGCAATTTATATCCAAGGGTTACCCAAGCCTGTTAGTGGGTTCATTTGGAGTCAAATACAGTTTGTGTATTTATCATATACAGATATCTTCATTAAACAGTGTCTGTAAATTTTTAAACAAACAGTATGTCAGACAGAGAGGTGGCAGGCTCTTCACCTGCGAGTGGCAGTGGCACAAACATTCCTGGAGCAGGCACAGGTCGCAGCACAGTAAGGGGACGTTGCAGCAGGAGTCACTCGGTAAGGCCAGAACTGCCGTATGTTAACCAGCAACCCAAGGGTTCTTGATTGGTTGACTAGGTCATCCACTTCCTCCCAGATGACATCTGACAAACCCAGCCAAGAGTCGGTGGGAACGTCAGACACAACCCTTAGTTGGCATGGCCCGGGAGCGGGTCAGCGGCCCTCACCGGTCTTCAACCCACCTCTGTCCCATCCGCCATCCGGTTCCCTCAGCCAGAGATCTACTATGTGGTCTGGGCTCAGCGCCACTATACAGCGAGGATGAACAATTTGAGGACAGTCAGCAGCTACTTGGCAGGGAAGAAATGGGGCCGATATCCCCTGCTTCTTGCAGTAGGCGGCAAAGTATGGATGTGGAGAATGGCATGGGAGGTCATGTTGTCAAGGGTCAGCCTCTGCATACCAAGACCATTGAGGAGGACAGCAGTGAAGATTAAACAATAATCGATGATGATGTAGCCGACTGCACTTGGGAGCCATGTGAAGCAAGGGCTTCATCATCGTCAGGAGAAGAGGGCGTCAGCTTGCGCGTCAGGCAGTGGCGCAGCCAGCAAGTGGTTGTGTGGCCGTGAGTCAGCAGGGTAGCAGCAATGCGAGGTCAGGAGCCAAATGGCCACGGGGTAGAAAACCCGCTTCTCAGGTCCAAGAGTGTAGCGGCACAGGGGCTCAGCGAGGCAGCAGCGGTAGTAGTCACTCAGTGCGGAGCGTTGGCGGTAATATCAGCTACTCGGCGGTGTGTCAGTTCTTTGCTAAGACACCGGAGGAGCCGGTTATGGGTATATGTAGAATCTGTGGGCAGAAAGTGAAGCGTGGACAGGGAGCGAACGTTGGCACCACAGCCCTGCGTGAACACATGCAGCGTCACCATCTTGTGGCCTGGGAGAAACTTGGCTCAGATGTGGTGGTCCATCCTGGAGCCACAGCAACAGCGCCCAGTGGCATGCATGCCATTTCAGCCAGTCAAGGCCCCACCTCCTCTGCAGAAGGGAGCGGTTTCTCTTAGACATCATCTCCCGGTCCAGATGCTCCTGCTCCTCGCTACTCATGGCGCCAGCAGTCATTCAACGAGGCGATTGAAAAGAGACAACAGTATGCGTCCAACCATCCTAAGGTGCAGAAGCTGACCGTGCTCCTTTCCAAGTTGTTGGTACTGCAGTCCCTCCCTTTCCAAATGGTGGACTCTTCACCGTTCAGAGAACTAATGGCTTGTGCCGAGCTGAGGTGGAGAGTCCCAAGCCATAATTTCTTCTCCAAAAAGGCGTATCAAGCACATCAGAAATATGTAGACAAGAAGGTGGGCCAGTCCTTGAGCTTATCGGTTTGTTCCAAGGTGCACAGCAGCGCAGATGTCTGGAGCTGTAACTATGGTCAGGGCCAGTACATGTCCTTTATGGCCCACTGGGTGAATGTGCTTCCTGCCCAGCCACACCAACAACTTGGACAGGAGACACCGCTTTCTCCTCCACGTTGTCAAACTGCTGCTCCTGTGCCAATGTCCTCCTCCTCCACCACCATCTCAGCCTCCACAAGTACTGCTCCATCATACCACATGTGTAGGGCACAGCGGTGTCACGCAGTTCTACATCTGGCTTGCCTCGCCGAGTGAAGTCACACAGGGGAGGAACTGCTCCGCGTCATGCAGCAAAAAATCGATGTGTGGCTTTCTCCGCGCCAACTGCAAATCGGAACCATGGTGACGGACAATGGAAGTAACATGGTGTCCGCGCTGCACTGAAGAGGGATGCTCCATGCGCTCTGCATGGCACACGTGTTCAAACTGCTTGTGAAAAGGTTCCTGAAGTCTTCCACCGATCTTCAGAAGATTCTGAAAATGGCCAGGAAACTGTGCAAAGCCAGGAACACCCTTCTCGAGTTGCAGCGGCAGAATGGCCTCCCCCAACACACGCTGATATGCGATGTTTCCACCTGTTGGAATTCCAGCCTGCACATGTTGGAACGACTGTATGAACAGAGAAAGGCCATTAACGATTTTTTGATGATCCAGGCGGACACGAGTACTCCCCCTGTGTAACTTTGATGTCAGCCAGTGGCAGCTCATGCATGACACCTGCCGTTTGTGGAGGCCATTCGAGGAGGCGACGTTATTTGTCAGTTGCCAGGACTAAGGGATGAGTAACGTCATTCAACTGCTTCATGTCCTGGAACAGATGCTGAAAAATCTGTCTGGGTATGGAACTGGAGACGTGGCGACTACATCTCGCGGACACATGAGTCCGGTGGGGACTGAACTGGAGGAGGAGGACATTGGAGCACCAGCATTGTCTGATGAAATGAGTGGATTTTCTACCCTGGTGACAGAGGAGGAGCAGGAGCATTCGGAGGAGGTAGAGGGAGATGAGGAAGACGAGGCAGATAACCCCCAAGCACCGTGGCAGTATACAGTGGAGATGGAGGCAGGGAGTCCCTTGGAGACACTTGTGCAGATGGCCTGCAGCATGCTGATTTGCCTGGCTAGTGACAGCCGAATAGTAACCATCCGGCAGAGGGATGACTTCTGGCTCTCCACCCTCTTGGACCCTCGCTACCGGTCCAAAATGGGAGCCTTTTTTCCAGCTGTTGAGAGGGAGGACAACCTCAAATACTATAGAGAAATCCTCCGTAGTCAGTTGGCTGCTGCCTATGTGCAGCATGGTCCATCCTCTGACAGGTCTGACCGGGGGGTTCCTCAGCGCTCACGTACTACTGCCGTGGCCGCTGGCGGACGGTGGGGGGCTAGGAGGAGTACCAGCTCCATCAGCAGCAACCTAAGTCTGGAGTCGCTGATGAGCAGCTTCATTCACACGTCTAGTGAGGAAGGCACTCACCAGCAGCAGCAGGACATGGAGCAGACACTGAACCAACAGGTGGTGGCCTACTTGGACAGTACTCTGCCACCCCAGTTAGAAGATCCGCTGGAATACTGGGCAGCCAAACTGGATGTTTGGCCGCAACTTGCCGAGTTTGCAGTGGAGAAGCTGTCCTGCCCGGCCAGTAATGTGGCATCAGAGCGGGTGTTCAGTGCAGCGGGGGCCATCGTTACCCCAAGGAGAACCCGCTTGTCCAGGGAAATGTGGAATGACTGTCTTTTGTCAAGATGAATCAGGCGTGGATCGGCCAGATTTCCATACACTAATCCTTAGACGTCAGACTACATCGCCATGACTCCTCACCCAAACTGTGAGAAATGAGTCTGGGTTCAAACTACCTGCCTCAGCCACTATTCTGATGCCGCCACCCGCCTGATGCCACACATCTGCTGCCATTTTCTCCATCTGCCACCAACCATCTTTGTGCCACTCTCTGACCTCATGCTGCTGCTGCTGCTGTTGTTGCTGCTGCGGTCACCTCCACACCCTGTCATTGTGCCACTCTATGACCTCATGCTACTGCTGTTGCTGGTGCCGTGACCTCCACACTGTGTCATTGTGCCACTCTCTGACCTCATGCTGCTGCTGTTGTTGCTGCTGCGGTCACCTCCACACCTTGTCATTGTGCCACTCTCTGACCTCATGCTGCTGCTGTGGCTGCTGACGTGACCTCCACACTGTGTCATTGTGCAACTGCCTGACATCATGCTGCTGCTGTGGCTGCTGACGTGACCTCCACACTGTGTCATTGTGCAACTGCCTGACATCATGCTGCTGCTGTGGATGCTGCCGTGACCTCCACACTGTCTTTGTGCCACTGTCCCCCAAGCACCATGGCAGTATACAGTGGAGAATGAGGCAGGGAGTCCCTCAGAATCACTTGCGCACAGGGCCTGCAGCATGCTGATTTGCCTGGCTAGTGACAGCCAAATAGTCACCATCCGGCAGAGGGATGACTTCTGGCTCTCCACTCTCTTAGACCCATGCTACCGGTCCAAAATGTGAGCCTTTTTTCCAGATGCCGAGAGGGAGGACAAACTCAAGTACTATAAAGAAATCCTCCGTAGTCAGTTTGCTAACGTTCCGAAACCATTTTTGGACAAGGACATTCTACCTCCATCAGCTTCATCATTAATACCTACGCAGTTTATTATGAAGTATAAATGTGATAGTTTGAATCCAGTTTCTGCGTGACACCAATTTGTTCAAATGCAGCGTACTTGAACTGAAGGAGACCCTAACTACAGGGAATGTTTTAGGTGCTTATTTTGAATTCGGTGCCATTAGTGATGGAATTTAGTACAAAACTGGAAGGTGAAGCATAAGCAAATGCTGCAAAACTGGCTTTGGATGAGCTTCTTCAGGATAAAGAATGTGAATAGTATGTCCAAATTACAGAAAGTAAAAACCGCCTCCTCCTCCTCGAGCCTCATCTGTCATATACGTGTACCGTACCTCTTGCCTCCGTCCCTTGAGCATGATCCTTGCCGGCTGTCGTGACCTTACGCTTGTCCCCGACTCCCAGTTTGCCTTACGATTTTGTACCTCGCTACACCTTGGCTGCCACCGCGAGCAAGTCAAGTCAGGGGTAGCGACCTGGTAGACTCCCGCCGCAGCAAGTCCAACCCACTTTGCGGCGGGCTGTGGTGAAAACCGGGACCTACTTAGATTCCGCTCCCTGCCGTGGCTATTGCCATCGTCCCCTTACTGTGCTGCGATTTGTGGCGGCTCCAGTAACCTACTACTGTGTTCTTTGACGCTATTGTAGTATCTTAGGCCTCAGCGTGTTTTTTTCCAGCTGGCGCTGATGTTACCTTGTCAGACTGCGCTCCCACTTTCAGTTTTTTGGTCAGTTTTGCTCCCGTAAGTGCCCAGGGAATTTTTAAGTGAAGCGATTCTAAGAGCGGCGGCAGTCATGTGCGTGTCATACTAAAACACAGCATTGTATGAAGCCCAAACCAAGCTCCCTCTGCATATTTAAGCATGGCACAACGTTCTACAGCACCCTGCAGGCTCTCGGCAGCCAGGAAATAGCTGTTTTTTAACGTGAATTTATTTGGGTCGAAATTAATTTTGTCGGAAAATTCGGGAACTCGACAAATCAAATTTTTGAGAAATTCGCCCATCTCTACACCCAAGTCCAGATGGCCAAAAAGTCATAGAATCACATCCTTCATTCTCAAGCAGATAAAAGCAGTTCACATACAGCAAGACAGGAGAGACAGACTCTGCTGACTTTTTCCGGCGGACAAGCGCCCTCACTCATAGCAACCTGTCAAAAGCTAGCCTGGAACGTGGGAAAGGTCTCCCGAAATTGCTGGCTTCCCCCACCGAGACTAGGCCTTTGGGTAGCACGTAGCTTGTAGGTGTCCTGCTGCACTCCACCTAGTGGCAGAGTCCTGGACCGCCTAATGTTGCTCTGCCACTATATATATATATATATATATATATATATACGCATATATTACATGCACATTGATGGTGTGCAATGCAGGATGATGAGCTATCTGTAGATTGTAATATATCGTGAGGGTTAATAAGAATCAGCTCCTGAGGCCTAAACTCTCTTTACCCCAGTCCTTGATACCGGCGCTGCATCAATCACAAGCTATTTAGCCATCTAAATAAACTACATAAACATTTAATTTTAATAAGGACTTGTGACATCGCCTGACATGTCTATTTTAGTAAATACTCATGATCTCAGTGAAATTCTGGTGCATCTTCTCTTATAACTCTATGTTGTGCTCTTCCTCCGTTATTCCTTCGAGAAGTGTATTACTGAATCTGTCATCTAGGTGTTACCAATGGGGGGGGGGGGGGGCGTTGCACAGTCAGTCATTGTCCAATTAGTGCTGACAGTCAGTGTATGCAGGGACACAGCATTTCTAGAAGAAATATTAGAGGAACAACACAACACAGAGATATAAGAGAAGAGGGAACACAACTATTTACTAATACAGACATGTCAGGAAATGCCACAATCCTTTTTAATACATAATGCACCACTTTTCTGTTCAACAACCTTAAGAGCCACAGGTGGTGACTAAACATTCCTATGTTCTCAGTGACCATGCTAGGAGCAACACTTTGGGTACAGGTGGCCTGAAGAAACATTTTTAATTTTGGGTTTTTCTGTGGAGACAAAATGTCAGGCTTTTCCAGCAGCTGGAAGGTTTTCTAGTCGATTTGCAACAGAAAGGGAGGTTTCTGCAGACAGTGATGAATAGCTCTCATCCAACAACAAGCACACTCACTTATCTCATTCTCGCTGCAGAAAGCAAGCAGAAGAATTTCAGGGCAGCAAATATTGCCGCTGCAGAACATGAGCCCCGCTGTAGACCTGCAGAGCCTTGAATATGATATGTGCTGCACAATCCTGACACAAGCTATAGCGAAACGGAAGATATTAAAATGAAAAGGTCTGCGCTCTAACGTCTGTATTGTATCCAGAGGAATGCTATTGGCTGCAATAGACTGACATGTCTATGTATAATAAGACTGGTAGTGCCCCCAATATGGTCCTCACTTTAGGATATATTTCCATGAGACACATTTATCAAAGTATGCAATTTCTGTGATTCTACTATACATCTCAATGAGACCTGCAGAAATCTATGCACCATTAATCTTGTGCTTGGCACGGAAACAATGGCAGAACTAATTTTCAGTCACAGAAATTGCTGCAACAAATCCATCATGTGTGAACCTCACTTCAGACATTAGAGGTGGATGCAACTCTGTGGAGAAGGGTAAAGACAAGGAGTGATAGATATGAGGGGCAATTCCCTTAAGCAGGCAGCACTAGACACTGGTAGGCATTTTACCAATTATTCATGAAGGTGGAATTACTGAAAATGACCTGATCCTGACCTGTCATCTTCACACATAGTAATGTCTATGAGAGTGCAACCTCAAATCCGCAGGATATAGTAGTGTTCTTCTTCTGGACAACCCTATCATGGATGTACAATATGGAGTTAATAGAAGGGATCCCAAATTCAGGACCATTTCACATCAGATTTTTGTACTCGGTAACTAGTTTGTCATTGACTTGTGAAGTTCTAGCAATTGAGAGCCTGGATCATGTTAGAGAGCAGAAGAAGACTAGCAGAAGGATATATAGTTTTGTGGGAAAGTACAATTTGTAATCTATTCATTTAAATTCCTGCTTATTAAGTAGTCCAGTGGGCAGCCCTATCAGTGATTGACAGCTCTCTCTGTATGCACATTTATAAAAGGAAGGTTGTCAGTCACTGAAAAGACCACTCACTGGACTAACCTGAATTTAAAAGAATAAATTACAGGTTCTGCTACATCTTTCTCTACAAAATTATATAACCTGCCCAGCTCCTCCTGCTCTATAACATGCTGCCTACAGATCAGATATAATGGTCAATGTGACAGGTTCTCTTTAACTATAGTCCTAGCCGAGGGTGTGGGAGACCAGGAGTACATTTTTAATATTTACCATTTATATATTAAATTTACCATTTAATATTTACCATTATCAAATTATTTGGTCCTGTCTCGAGTTATTAATGGTAAAATGTAGTGAGCACCCCTCCAATACATCTAGATCTGCCTCAATGGTGGGACTTTCATTTGTAGACAACCTTTTTAACTGTTCATAAAAAGCATATGGCTAAGGCTACATAGTGACTTGCCTCCTTATTGTCAGCAGGAGTTTTACCACCCCTTTAAAATTTCCTATTTCCTGCCTCAGTCAGGCTTCTATATGGAACCTATTGGGTAAAGTCCTATGGCCAATCTGAGGCAGGGTGTTTAAACCTGTCAATTTCTTCAACCTGTGCCTGTAATTGCTTCTGTGTCCTGGCTATTGTGTTTGCATGGATTTGCTATATTATTGTGTTTCTTTGGTTCTGGACTCTGGCTCGTATCTCTGTTACCCTCCTGCTCTCTGATTTAGTACTGTATTCTCTCCTGGCTTGACCTTGGTTTGCCTGACATCACCTATCTATTTGTTTTCTGTTTTGTCTGTGCCCTGTTTGTCTGTTGTCTGTCTGCTCCCTGTTTTGGCAAGGGTTTGCTCGGAATTAGGTTCCAGTGCGGGGTCGCCCTTTTTGGGGCGGTTGCTCTGCTGTAAGCTGGGTGAGCCAGGGAGAGATTAGAGCACCTTGTTGTTGGAATTTTCATATCCTGACCATGATGTTGTAGTTGACAAACCTCTTGACAGCAATCAAACCACAGTCCACTATTGTGCCCACACTGTCTTGCACAAAGTCTATAACCCTATTCTTAGGGTTGTGCCATTGCTGTCTGCAGTCTTTTTTAAAAACCCCCCCTAGAAAAAACACGTGATGTCCCCTTTCAAGTAAATTTTGAACTTGGTTGACCCCGGGTTCAGGGCTCACAACCCAGCAAGATGAAAGAATAGCTAACATGGTGATGACCATCATGAAACTCTGCAGGAGGAGGGGGAACTCAAAAAATTTTCCAAACCTGTAACAGAACACTTGGTCAAGAGTGGCCCTCATTGTAACGTAACATTGTCAACAGCCAAGAAAGCCTAAAAAACGATCAGTCCCAAATAGTATGTTGAAGAACATCAATGATCAGCAATGGACTGCATGGCCATCTCCACACTTGATTAATGAAGAAACTTTACTGAGAGATAGAGAACTTCATTTCACAATAGAAAGCAAGAGTGGTCTAGGATCTTATGTTTTCTTTAAAGGGATTTTCCAGTACTTTAAGAAATTTGCCTACCATCCCCAATGATAAAAGAAGAAATTTTCCCGTACTTACCTTCCCTAACACCACAGCTCTTGTGTCTCACACAGGCCCCACCCAGAATTCGTTAAAGCCCACATGACCAAACCCAAACACGAAACTTACATGGGTTTATGCGTCATTTGCCATACATCAGGATGCGACCCGAGATCAGTGACGCTTACAGTTACATGATAAAAAAAATGGAGGAGGATATCCCGTGGGGGCTGCGCGGGAGAGACAGGCAAGCTGCCCCCTAAAATTTTAAGGCTTCATAGAGCCAAAGCATCCGACCCACCACCACCAATTACAAGTTCCTATCTTGTACCATATCATCTGGCTTTCTTTTTTTCTAATTTGGTCCAGGTCCTTGACAGCGGTACCGCCAATAATGCCCTGATGGTTGCCCTGGTGCCAGGAGAAGTAAGTTTCTGTTAATTTTATTTTAGCAACATGGGGATGACAGGCAAGATCTTAAAAGGGTTTTGGGAAAAACCCCTTTAAAAAAGGGGAAACAAGCAACTTATGTTATACTCTACGGGAGGGGCAGTATTTGTTGTTCTCGAGAGGGTGAATTACGGAAAGTGAATCCTCTGATTCACATTCCAATTTATACTTGCTAACCTGGGTTTCACGATCTAAGGAGTTCTGTGGTATCACCTTTTAATCCCTGTATGGAGTTGTGGACTTTGCTGAAGAAACCGAAAAACTTCGAGTTTGGGAGGTGGAAGCATAGCAGAAGCAGAGAGGTGGACAGAAGAAGGCCAAACTTTCAAGTGGAGATTCGAGTTAATAGACTTACAAAGCCTGGACAGGAGCAAAGTTAGGAACAACACTGAGGTTTAGAAACCAGGAAAGTACTACAAGTACCAGGTGAAGTATCGAAAACAAAACCCAGAAGAGTGGTCAGAGTAGACCCAAGAAAACCAGAAATAGGATTAGAAGCACAACATCACACAACAGATGCGGGAAAAGGGGCCCCGTAAACACCAGGCATGCCTCCAGTTTCACACACCTTTAGCCACGCCTGAAAGAGCCTGTCCTTACGGCAAACCGACTAGGCACATTGTAAGGAGAGGGAACGGTAACTGGAAAAGTAAATTTTGGAAAAATAAACGTACAAACCAGAACTTCAAGAATGGAGTTTTACTAAAGAACAAAGGAAGTTTTGGTATGGCCAACCTACTCAGGCTAAAAAGTCAGGCCAATCATTCTGATGAGCATCAATGTGAATCTAAAAGATACTGCCGCAATACCTGACTAATTAGCTTAGCCTGGTCATTACTCTGAGCATGTTTTGCTGAGGAGCAGCACAGAGAAATCTTCCAAACTTTCCTCAATACTGTCCAGAACTTAAAGACAAACTGCGCACCACAGTCTGAAATAATGTGGGTAGACCATGTTAACACAAGATCTCCTTGCAGAAAAGGTGAGCGAAATGAAAAACATGGCATTCCATGCAAAGGCACAAAATAGGCCATCTTTGAAAATGGTTCCACTACTGCTAGATGGTAGAGAAACCACGAGCAGGAGACAGGTTGGTCACCAAATACATTAAAATCTCAGGGTTTCCTTGGAATGGACAAGTGCTGAAGAAGACTTGAAGGAGCCTACAAAGAACTTCTAATGAGCACAAACATTACAGAATACTTCACATTCCTTGACATCTTGGGCAAGAAGTATGAACGGGGCTGCGCCATTTTTGTGGCGTGCTTTGAGCCAAACAAACTGTGGAAGCCCTTTTCTATAGATGTATGAACCGTTGTACGCAAAAACTTGGCATGTAGTACGCCAGACACAACACTTTTGAATGCGCCAATGATGTGGGACCATGTCACGCCATAATCATACGATGCAGCAAAAATTAACCAAAGTTTGGTGCGAAACTGTTGTTCAAATCCATACCAGTTACAAAGTGGCATGGCTGAGACTACTTTTGGTGTAGAATGGAACACATTTATACCGGGAGACACTTTCATACATACTTTCGGATCGTACACTATTAAAAACAGAGTTAGAACAGGTGAGTTGGCACCAGATTCGTACATGTCGCCCCTTGTTTCTATATCAGTCAACAATAAAAGTGTGAGAGAAGCTCACCGGTCGGTTCAACTCCCGGATGTCCCAACAACTGTGGAAGTACAAGGCAAAAATGATTGACTGATCTCTGGAAAAAAAAGTAGTGGCCACTAGGATGAACTTAAGGGAGGATTTTTTTAGTACCCAACGATGAGGGGCAAACATCAGGCACGGGATCGGGGGTTTCAAAGCCTGGAAAGACCTAGCTCTGTTTTTTTGTTTGTTTTTTCCAGGGGACTACAGTTGAGGTAAAATCAAAGAGGTGGAAAAAAGGTGGCCATCAAGCTTGATGTGGATTAACTAAAAAATACTCCAGATTTTTGTGGTCTGTAAATATTGTCACATGAAATTTAACTCTTCTGAGAAGAGAATAGATCAGCGCCACCAGCGACCCTATGAAATAATTCCTCTTAGCTAGAAACAGTTGCACCTAAACCAAATGAGAACGTGTGGACTGCTAAAAAGAATTGCCTTGTAGGATCAGGACAAAAGGGCCCAAAGGCCAAAGAGAACAGATTAAGCGGGTTTTGAGAATTCTTAGAGAATCAGGCAGACAAACTTTTATTCCTTTTAGTGTGAGTGGTGTGATTACTTATAAAAGCTCCAGATAGTAATTTGGAAAACCAGTTACACAGGTTGCAACCAATTCAGCACAGCAGAGACTTTATCTTGGTCCATGTCAAAACCTTTAACAGAAATAATATATCCCAATAAAGGCAGTTCCTGCTGCTGAAACTGGCACTTCTCTAATTTAGCATTGAGAAGTACCATAAAGATGGGGCAAGATAAAACGAGCATGCAGCTAATGAGTTTTTAGGTAAAATAAAAACAAAACAAAAAAGTGATAAAGCTGGGTATTAAAACTAGAAAAATACATACTGACCTCCACATCTACCACCATTCTATTGCGACCTGCGAGGGCCCCCCCCCCTGGTCTCCTCACCTGATAACCGCTGCAGCCAATCAGTGGTTTCAGTGGTTAAATGCCATTCCCTTCTCACAAACCATTCACTTCTTTAGCAGTGATGTCAAAGGAATGGCACGTGACCACTGATGCCCCTGATTGATTGTTGTACCTACATGCCAACTGCAGAGTTGGATATAAACAGGAGACTGGGACTCACTGCTGCCTGCGTCAGCAATCAATGGCTTTAGCAATCAAGTCTCGGGGAGTGGACCACTTGTGAACGATAAATGAAAGGGGGAATAGCATAGACCATGAAAGCCAAACCCCGATTGGCTACAGTGGTCCTGACCCCCAAACCCCTGGCCGGAAAATCACGATGGAACCAAGATGATTAAAAAGGAAAGGTTTTTTGTTTTTGTTTTTTATTATCCATCCCTAGCAAATCTTTATTTTTTTAGAGGTATCCCAAAACATATTGTTATAGAACGTTGTTAAAAGGTGTAAAAGTTTATTCAACTCACTCCTCGACCCAAATCAATGTATATGCACCACAGACACTCAAGCTGGTGACATAGTGGGCCAACTTAGTTTGGGCAACAATTTTTTAAAAAAGGGGTCTATATCTTTTCTTTTTTTAAAATTTAAATTTTAACCCCCCGGTAGTCATGGTTTTAGTGATCCATATTTCTTTCTAACAAAGAAAAACCCTGCACCAGCAGAAGAGAAAGACTTCTAAGTGGAACCTTAGATAAGCAGACATTGCCTAAGTCCCCAAAAAAGACAGAGGATGACCTTTAAGTTAGGTTTTCAGGGTCGGGGAAAAAAGGGGAAAATATGAGTCACTGAAAGGGAAATTAATGCATGGTAAAAAAAAACTGGGTCACTTGGTCAGCCAATTTATAAATGTACGTTGGCAATGGAGTAAAGGCTGCAATTTTATTGGGACCCATGGTTTGAGGTTACTGCTATGTCCCAGAAAGTGGATCCTCTAAACCATAACCCATGAGTACAGAATCGAAAGATTCTTCAGTTACCAATTTTTTATGGAGATGTAAATTTTGCTGTGGAGAATCACAAGGTTGTGGTCACACTAATTCTTGCAGTGGGAACTTAACAGAAGCAGAGTTGTGGACCATAGACGACCAATAGTACCAGCACAGGGTCAAGCAAATACAATCATAAGAACTAGACAGGAGCAAAGTCAGGAACAAGGCCCCAAAGGGGGCAAAAAGTAAAACAAGTACCATTAAGTAACAAAAATTAAAAATATAGTAGGAGAAGACTGAGATCGGGAACCAAGAGAGTACTACAACTACCCCACAAAATATTTAAGGAGGTAACCAGGAGTACAGTCAGAACAGAATCCAAATCAGAAACCAGGAACGGGATAAGAAGCATAGTTGTATTTCCCAATAGTGCCAAGCGGTGTTCTGTAGCTGAATATTGCTCCAGAGACGTGGCCAGGCCTGACTTCATCTGAATGTGCCCCTCTGTATGGGAACACAGAATGGGTTGACTGACATCTGCCTTGGAGCAGAGAAGGGAACGGTCAGGTTTCCTGGCAATCCAACAAGATCAACAACTGGAGCCACGACCGAAGATGGACAACTGCCGCTAGAGCGGTGAGGAACAAGGCACAATTACACGAGGAAGATAATTAATAGCAACATAATTTTCATCTTGATAAAAAATTGATTCTAGCCACCAGCTAAGGAGTCATATGTCACCTTCTACCCAGGCATCATTAATGATACATTGGAACAAGTTCTACTCACTCTGAGAAGTCGTCGATGTGACCTTGCCGAAAACAATTTATTACACTAGGTTGAGACTTTCTGTTCATTCACAGATTTGCAGCTTATTCAAGTCTCAGAGATCAGACCTGCTCATTAGTACTCGCCCATTAATTCTCTGCACATTTCAAGGGCTCAAGTCATTTGGTTGAGTAACATGAAAGCTGAAAGAAACTTGACACTTACTGCAATAGGATTTAATTGTAGCCCTACAACAAGGAGAATGAAGCTGATTATTAATGGAAAATCCCCCAGAGAGGGCACAGCCCGAATTATCAGCTCTCAGAACAACAATAGAAAGAGTACTGTAGGGCTCAATCAGTGGCAATTAGTGGGATAGTGACACTGGCACAAAGTCAAACCAATCTTGATTCCTACAAGCAGCAGTACTTTTGTAAGCACAACTGTCCTCACTAAACAGACCCCCCATGTCACAATGGAGAACAAAAAGTATTTACCCCTTCCCTCTAACTCTTTGCATACAAGAAGCCTGGAACACAAAGAAATATTATGTGACCCTTTCAGCTCAGACAACTGGTCAATGGGTTGTTCCCATCTCAGTCATTTATGGCATATCGACAGGATATGCCATAAATGACTGAAAGGTGCTGGTCCTACACATAGCTTAAGAACATAGAAATCAGGGGTGTCAAACTGCGGCCCTCCAGCTGTTGGGAAACTTCAACTCCCATGATGCCCACGGTTATAGATTATACAAATGCATGATGGGAGTTGTAGTTTCCCAACAGCTGAAGGGCCACTGTTTGACACCTGTGACATAGATGCTCTCACCCCACATTTGCACAGAATAGAGAGGTGGCTGCGCATGCGCAGATCTCCTCTTTCTTTTCTATGGGAGTTCCAAATCAACCCACGCTAGTGCGCTCAGCTATATATAGAGCCCCAGATGTGGTAGGTGGGACCTGCACATATCTGACATATACATTATGGTATATCCTATCAAAAGGCCATAAAGGTCTTAGATGCGAAAACCCCTTTAGGACGCCACACAGTGCTGATTGGTCCACATGACTAGCTAGCTAATGAGGTGTACCCATCATAGACTTTGATAGCATATCAATAAAATATGCCACCAAAGTGTGGGAAGTGTGGGTTTCACCTTTGGCATATACTATCAAAGTCTATGGTGGAAACACCCACTTTAACACATCAACAGCAATGGAAACACTACAGACCCCAGATAACATGCAGCTCAGTATCTTGTGCACAGCAAGGATCTCCCTTACCAAAACAATATCCGGAGGATGTTGGCAATTAGTAGAACACAGCAAACCCAGGTAGAAAACCCGTCTGTGTTAGATGTCCTCTTGATCTCCTGATATTGGGGAATATATGGGAGCACCCCACCAAATACCATAAAACAGGATGACATCCAAGACAGGACCGTCCACGAGTCCACAGAATCCTCTGGAAAATCCATCTTACTCTGTCCTCACAATATTAGCCTGAAAAATACAAATCACTATGTGTTACAAAATAAAGACTTATCAATCCAAAGATGTAAGCAGATCAGTACAGGGCAAGTTATACAGGCTATAACACACAGTTAATACAGGATAAGTAATGTAATGTATGTACACAGTGACTTTAGCAGCAAAATGGAGATCACAGCTCTGGAGCACAGCACAGGCTGTAAATCAGGATCAGTACAAGATAAGTAAATTATTTTCACAGTGACTTCAGCAGCAGAATATTGAATACAGCTCTGGAGTACAGTGATGCTCTGGAATATAATATAGGAAGGAACAGTACAGGATAAGTAATGTACCCTATAACTTCACCAGCAGAACAATGAGTGCGCTGTGGAATACAATACAGTATGTATCTCACAACCAGTACAGGATAAGTTATGTAATGTATTTGCATAGATACTCTACCTGCAGAATAGTGAGTGCAGCTCTGGAGCGTAATACAGGCTGTATCTCACAATAAGTACAGGATAAGTAATGTAATGTACACACCTAGGGACTCTATTGGCCGATAAGTGAGTGCAGCTCTGGAGTATAACAGGATATAAGTAAGGATCAGTACTGTATATACAGAGTGTTTCCACCATAGTAGCTCCAATGCATAGTACAGGATGGAAATGAAGATCAGCATAGGATAATAAGTGTATGCACACAAGTGACTCTACAAGCAGAATAATGATTGCAGCTCAGGAGTATAGTACATTCTGTCATTCAGGATCAGTACAGGATAAGTAATGTAATGTATGTACACAGTGACTCTACCAGCAGAAGAGTGAGTGCAGCTCTGGAATATAATACAATAAGTGACTACGCATCACTATAAGTAATGTAATGTATGTACACAGTGACTCCACCAGCAGAATAGTGAGTGCAGCTCTGAAATATATTTCATAAGTGACTACGCATCACTATAAGTAATGTTATGTATGTACACAGTGACTCCACCAGCAGAATAGTGAGTGCAGCTCTGAAATATAATTACACATAAGTACTACAGCTATCAATAATAAGTAATGTAATGTATGTACACAGTGACTCTACACAGCAGAATAGTGAGTGCAGCTCCTGAATATAGTACAAATGTATCGGATCACTATAAGATAAGTAATGTAATGTATGTACACAGTGACTCACCAGCAGAAGTAGTGAGTGCAGCTCTGGAATATAATACAATAAGTGACTACGCATCACTATAAGTAATGTAATGTATGTACACAGTGACTCCACCAGCAGAATAGTGAGTGCAGCTCTGAAATATAATACAATAAGTGACTACGCATCACTATAAGTAATGTAATGTATGTACACAGTGACTCCACCAGCAGAATAGTGAGTGCAGCTCTGGAATATAATACAATAAGTGACTACGCATCACTATAAGATAAGTAATGTAATGTATGTAACAATTGTTGGTGACGCTGAGAGATTTTGTCACAGGGACTGCAATCTGTGCTCTCATTGTGTCTCTTCTGACTCGGTAAATAATCCATCAAACACTCTGACACACAAGTCTGGAAATGGGTCCTTTTAGTCACATCTCAGACGGTGCATCCAATCATATCAACATCAAATCAGTCAAATTTGAGCAAGACAAGCTTGTATGTGATGTAGGCCATCACCCAGAGCCCAATCACCGAGCTGTGATTATCACCTGCGCTCAGCACCGTCTACACCTACTGCTAGAGTAATGAGTCCTGTGCTGTGGATTTAAGAGTGGAAATGTCTCTGCTCAGTTCAATGCCTTAACCAGTCTATGGGTTTTTATATATGTTAATCGTAGAGTACTGGCTACCATGTCAAGTACACAATAGCCACATAAAATTAATACAGAACAACCTGGGATCAATCATTGGTAACTTGATACCACGGCTTTGCAGGTCTCTGTTTATAAAGGAGTACTTATGGAAACTTCATAGAGCAGCTATACAAGCTATACTGGACCTGGCGTGACTGACTCCAGTGACAATGTACATACAACAAACAAATGGCAGGAATGAATACACCTAGTGAGGCATGAAGTTCTCAGTATGTGGTGTCTGCTAAGCCGGATATACATTATGGAAAAAAAAAAAAAAGATAAACAGTAATTGGGGATAGAAAATATACAGGATCTCACAAAAGTGAGTACACCCCTCACATGTTTGTAAGTATTGTATTATGAAGACACTGATACAATGTAAAGTAGTCAGTGTACGGCTTGTATAAGGGTATGTTCACACAGCTTATTTTTGTGCATAATTGCGTACGCATTTTGCTGCATATTGCGCTTTATACGCAGCAAAATGCTCGCCACGATTACGACAATTCATAGCTCTCATAGAGAGCTATGAATTATGCGTTGTCTCTCCGGGTGTACAATACGATCGTATCGTACGCCCGAGGACAGAAGTGACATGTGAATGGTTTGTGCCGTGTGAACATACTCTTGTTGCCGCTGGCAACAAAAGTGTGTACACCCCTAAGTGAAAATAGACAGCGACAGGCTGACCCTCCCACCTCCCCCCCATACTCCCTTACCTATAATTCTGGCAGCACTCATACATCTGTTTTGAAAAGACAATCTCTGGATATAGGGCTGAGCACGTGCACTCATTTCTTTGGTCAACCATGGCAAGGCCTGTTATGAGTGGAACCTGTCATGCTAAACCACTGTAAGGCGTTTGCCAACGTGCTACAACTCGGTTTCATTCAGGGTGCTGGCAATCTTCTTATAGCCTAGGCCATCTTTATGTAGAGCAATCATTCTATTTTTCCAGATCTTCAGAGAGTTCTTTGCCATGAGGTGTCATGTTGGACTTCCAGTGAACAGGATTAGAGTGTGTGAGAGCGATAACACCAAATCTAACATACTTTCTTCCATTTCACACCTGAGACCTTGGGTCACGTGTATGGAAACTGTTTAGGTCTAAAACTCACTCTTTTGCCCAAAGTAACCTATGAGCAAAAAAGTGAGTTTTAGACCTATACAGGTTCATACATGTGGCCCCTTGTAACACTGAGTCACATGACCCTGTGAAGGTAAAATGGAAAATTGAGCACAATTTGTTCATTTTCACTTAGAGGTGTGCTCACTTTTGTAGACATTGATGGGTGAGTGTTTAGTTATTTTGAGGGCACACCAAATTGACACTGTTATACAAGCTGTATACTGACTACTTTACATTTTATCAAAGTGTAAGATACTGTATATATTATTCACACTATACTGGACTCATATATATATATATATATATATATATATATATATATATATAGAAAGGTGTCAACATGGCAGGGGCAGCATGGTGGCTCAGTGGTTGGCACTGTTGCCTTGCAGTGCTGGGTTCAAATCCCACCATGGACAATATCTGCAAGGAGTTTGTATAGTCTTGCTGTGTTTGCATGGGTTTCTCCACAGTCCAAAAAAAAAAACATACAGATAGGTTAATTTGTAACTTAGATTGTGAGCTCCAATGGAGACAATGTGACAATCTCTGTACAGCCCTATGGATTATTACTATATGAATATATAATAATCATCATTCCACAGGTTTGTTCCATACAATAATCTTACCAAAAGAACACCATTATCAGACCAGTCACCATATGGCCTTATATATCCGCCTTGTTACACGCACAGTCTGACACACAACCTCAAGATGTACACTTGCTGATGTTCATCTTCTCCAGATTTTGGCTGTGTTCAGAAATTAGCACAGATATGACATATACCACAGACATTACACACATGACTGGTGCCACTGGTTGTTTGCACAAGAAAACTGGAGCAATTAATATCCAACAATTAGAGAAAATGGTCAATAGCATCCATTTATCTTCTGTATTTGCCTATTGCTGATGTGACAGCGGCTACAAATGATGTAACCCTCTTTGACAGACCACACCTACACCTAGTATATTAGAAGACAATTATCACCTGTTGAGAAGACATGAACAGGTTGGATGTGTCATAATTATGTCTTATTTTTCTTTGGCAATCGATGTCGGCTGCCTGTTGGTCTGTTCATTTATGGTGTGATGCATCTATGGCATATTGGATGCTTATGGATATACAGATTTAGTACCAGGATTTAAAAGAGTTGTCTCACTACAGGCTTTCAGCCTACCTCAGTGTGTCTGGCAGCATAGGATTTTTGAATTCAGGGGCGTGCTTCTTGTCTGCCTCTTCTCCTCCCCCTTTGCCCCTCCCTTCAGCACACAGACAGCTCTCCTGCAGTGACTTCTATACAGCATGGGGGGGAGGGGTGTCGAGGGGGTTTGCTGCCAGAGTTAACCCTGTGTGTGCCTGCCTAGGTCTGCTAGATCAGCTGCACTGTGCTGCTGTGGCTGAGCTCTTGCTGCTCCTCTCCACAGAGTCAGGAGACAACAGGGAGAGGGCTGATCTATGAGTGGCTATGGAGCCAGAGGTCTGTGAAGCTGTGTATGCTATTAGCAGAGCAGGGGGGATGCAAGTGTCCCTATACCCCCTGCTTAGCATACAAATCTCCACGGACATCTCAAGCAATAACAAACAAACCCTGTTCTGTGCTGTCCTCCCATCAGAACAGACACAGGGCGGGATGGGTCACTAATACAGCAGAGCAGGGAGGGATATGAACCATTCACATGCCCCCCTGATCTGTTCTATTAGTATAGTCAGAGCTCCACAGACACATCATGATTATAGTAACACACTTCACTGCTGTCACATCCTTCTGACCACAGATCAGCTTCACCTCTGCTCTCCTCAATCTGTGTAGAGAGCCGGAGGGAGCAGGCACACACAGGGTTAATCCAGGCAGCACAGCTACACAGACACAGAAGCCAGAGCCCTCCCCCTACATAAGCATCACAAATGGCCTCATACTGTGCGGGAGGGGCTCTGTGCTCCGAACTGTATTGAGAAGCTAATGACATCACCAGCACTGGCAGCCAATGAGAGAAAAATCAACAGGTCGGTGGCTATAGTGATTTAAGGAGCTGATGCACTACTACTACCAGGGATAACTCAAAATCAGTAGGACATTTGTAATGAACATATATTGCAAAGCTGCTTGTTTTTTAAAGATCTTTTAATTCAAACCCAATCATTGTAGCGAGACAACCCCTTTAAATTTCACCAATGAAATGCATTAAGATCACTCTTCCAAATAACGGGAGCATCCCTTTTATGACAGGATTTTGAAGGTCTGTGTAGCAACACCAATTTACATTTTACATAGAAATGTACATTTCCTATTAGCACTGATCATGAGTTACAGTTAGCAAAAACAGCAACTTGTGGACAGACTCAGCTTCCCTTATGGGGAGGCGGGTGGTAGTTCTTCCCATATCAGAATAATGCAAATCACCAGAAAGATTTCAGCTCTGAAACTGCAAATGAAAGAATATCACTCTGGAGTGTAACCAAAACTGTAACTCAGGACTAAGGTGATTTATATAGTGAATGTATCCATATCTGAGCTGTGGTTTTCAGCTACAATGGAAGCCACAACATAGTGATGGATTTTTTTTAGATGATATATACTACCGGTCCCCTATGGACTGCACTGACAATCTGCCATGGACCCCCCAAGCAGTGCTGCAACTGTCTGCAGCCCATGGAGTAAGTACATACCTACTGTCTGATTGAATGGTTCTTAAAATGGCTCTTATCGGGTGCAACAGATTACACGCACATACCATCCCAGATCCAGACACCAAAACAAGTTGTAACAGTGTTGAAGAGGGAAGGGCCCGGGCTCACAGCTTCCTGAGTGTGACAGACACATCTCTGTTCACACTCCAGCACAGCAACTGGTGCTGGGAGACCGCTTCCAAATAGACACTGCAAATACTATAGCACCTTATATATAGACCCAAGTCTAGGGGGTCACACTCTGATACTTTATAAATATAGATGAAGTAACTAAGGGTCAAACGTAGGGTATGTTCACACAGCGTTTTTTAGATGCGTGTTTGGATCTGTTTCCCAGACCCAAACATGCATCTAACAATGTGCAGTGTGATTTACATTGCTTTCAATGTAAAACATGCATTGGGGTTCTGACAATGCACTTTTTACATGCGCGTTTGTGTTGCGTTTGTTGGATGCATTTAAAGAAGCGACATGTCAATTCTTGATCTGTTTTACACAAGTAAAATTAACACAGGAAACAATGGAGGCTGAAAAACACATCCAAAAAACATCACACTTTCGGATGTGTTTCTTGATGCAAATTTGAATGTCTGTGTTTTGGCTATATTTTGTATTAATTTAGAAAATGTATTGAATAAAGCATCTGAAAAATACATCCAAAAACTAATTGCAGGTGCGTTTTTGGGACCCTTTTTTGGAAAAGTTTCAGACTTTCCAATATTTTAATTAAAGGGTTATTAAAAAAAAAAAAGATCCAAAAACGCCGTGTGAATATACCCTTACAGACACAAGTCTGGTATATAGATTAGGTTAATTAATTTATGTGGAAAAACATACTCCATAGCGCTGTACATAGATTGTCATCACTTACATTAGTCCCTGTCGCTCTCAAGGCTCACAATCTAAATTTCAATGTAACCTCACCATAAGTTTTTGAAGCATGGAAGGAAACTATAGCACCAAGAGGAAACCCATAGAAAAAATTACAAATTCAATACAGACACAGAGCAGCAAAGATGCAAGATAGCTAACATGGTGATGACCATCATAAAACTCTGCAGGAGGAGGGGGAACTCAAAATTTTTTCCAAACCTGTAACAGAACATTTGGTCAAAAGTGGCCCTCATAGTAACGTAACATTGTCGACAGCCAAGAAAGCCTAAGCCAAGCGATCAGCTGCCCAAATATGTATGTTGAAGAGACATCAGACTGATCAGCAATGGACTGCATGGCCATCTCCACACTTGATTAATGAAGAAACTTAACCCCGGGGGGAAAAAAAATGACATGACTTTTTAGGGGCCTCCGGGGGTAAACAAACTTTGTCATGGGGGCCGGGGGAAAGGGGCCCCCCCCGCTCCCGGCCCGCCCGTCCCGCCCCTTATTCAGGGGGGATTTGTGAGCTCAATACGGCGCACAAATCCGTCGGGAATAAGCCGTGTGAACACGGCCTTACAGTTACATGAGTAAGGAAATGGAGGAGGATACTCCTGTGGTGCTGGCATGGCAGAGACAGGCATAGCTGCCATCAATAATTTTAAGGCTTCATAGATGTGAATAGCCATCTGACCCACTGTATGCTAGTGGAAATTTGTGGACTATTTGGTGTCCATAATTTCTCTTTCTTGTGTATTAAACTAATTATAATTTCCATTGTTGTTTCAGATGTTAAATACACAGGCTTGATACCTCTCTTTAGCGCTCATGCCTACAGACTTCAATTAAATTTACGATCTAAGGGGGCCCGCATGTCTGGTTTCGGAGTGATTCTGTATTTTCTTATCTTAGTCTCAGGGAGCTGGCCCTCCATGATACAAGATGAGGCAATACAAAAGAAGAGCAAACAAATTGAAGTTATCCAGCTGTAAGGATTGTGAAGCTTATTTCTTTATTCCAAATACAAAAAGTGCAGAGGGTAAAACATAGTAGCAACTGACCAACGCGTTTCGGGCGCCAAACTTTGCCCTTGTTCACCGTATGGTAACATAGTATATATGTCCGGGTTAAATACGTTTTTCCTATCTGACGTCACTTGCATCGTCATTTCTCTTAACCCTTTACATACTGAATAAAAACATTTGTGAGATACTAGTCTAAAAAAAGCTACTTTAACACAATACATGCTCATTACATATATATTAACATCCTTTATATAAGGGAACATATAGATGAAATTTACTCAATATATATATGCAAGGTCGTTTCAGAGGTTACATTTAATATATACACTCACCGGCCACTGTAATTAGGTACCCATGGCTAGTAACGGGGTTTGACCCCTTTTGCCTTCAGAACTAGCTCAATTCTTCGTGGCATCGATTCTAACAGGTGTTGCAACGACGATCTATTGGTCAAGGGCCCAATGAGTTGCCAAGAAAAATATTCCCCCACACCATGACACCACCACCACCAGCTGAACGTTGTTAACAACGGCTGGATTGGATCCATGCATTTCATCTTGTTGACGCCAAATTCTGACCCCTACCATCCGAATGTCGCAGCTGAAATCGAGACTCCGAGCCAGGAAACGTTTTTCCAATCTTCTTACTGTCCAATTTCGATGAGCTTGGGCATGAAGGTAAATTTGGAAAAATAAGACTTGTACTAAAGCCATGAACTGTCAAGAATGGAGATTTACTAAAGGAACTAAAGATATGATTGGTATGGCCATACAGACATTGGCCATGGTGGAACCCAGGTCCCCAGCACTACAAGGCAACAATGCTAACCACCCAGCTATCATGCTTGATATGCAGATTCATGGATGGGAGGCTACACTTTAGCACCATGTAAATACATACAAGACTGCAGGTTGTATTTTACAATCTTTAATACAGATGCAAGGCTAAGGTCATACTCTAGCACCCTACTCTGTATACACATAAAAGACTGAGAGGTTACACCTTAGTACCCTGTATACAAATACAAGAATATGGGGTCATACTCTAGCACCCTCTATAGAAATACAGGACTGAAGGGGTTCGACTCTAGCACCAAATATTCAAAGCCTGGACATTACATGTGAGCACTCTGTATACAAAAAGATGACTGGAGGTCAAACTCTAGCACCCTGTATGCAGGGTGACATGTTAGCACCCTGTATACAGTAAGGCTATGTTCACACGGCGTAATTGCGGGGCGTAATTACGTCCCGCAGTTAAGCCGTGTGGACGGGGGCGGGGCGGGAGCGGGGGAGTGGAGGGGGTCCGGCACTTCGCCGGCCCATTGACTTGCATTAACAGCGGCGAGTATTTACGCGCTGGTAATTCCACATGTCGGATTCGCCGAGCAGGGAGAGGTGACGAATCCATAGTTCTCTATGAGAACGGTGGATTACGTAATGATTGGGCGTTTTCTAGCCAGTAATTTGCGCACTTCGGCGCGTAATTAAAGACCGAAATACGGCCCATTTTAAGCCGTGTGAACATGGCCTAACATGACTGGTAGTCACACTCTAGGACCCGGAATACATATACAGGACTGAGAGGGTTTCATGCTAGCACCTTGTATACAGTAACAAAACTGGTGGTCACATGTTAGAACCCTGTATACATATACAGGACTGAGGGAGTTTCATGTTAGCACCCAGTATACAGTAACATGACTGGTGGTCACACTCTAGCACCCTTCATACACATACAGGACTGAAGGGGTTACTTGCTAGCACCCTGTATACAATAACATGGCTGGCAGGGGGAGCAATCTAACACACTGTGTACAATTACAGGACTTATGGGGTTACACATTAGCACTTAGTATACAGATACAAGACTGGGAGTGACACTCTAGCACAGTGTTTCTCAACTCCAGTCCTCACGCCCCACCAACAGGTCAAGTTTTCAGGATTTCCTCAGCATTGCACAGGTGATAGAATTATTGTCAGTGCATTCTGCACAGGTGATATCATTATTGTCAGTGCATTCAGCACAGGTGATAATCATTATTGTCTGTGCATTCTGGCACAGGTGATATCATTAGGGCTTGTTCACACGGCTTATTTCAGAATGTATTACATCGATTGCCGATCGTAAATATGTTCCGGAAATCAGGTGAAATTCAGTTGGAAATAAGTGTCACTAAGTGTGGCACGTATTTCGCGAGGATTACAATCCCCATTACATTATATGGTGTAAATCCGTCGCGAAATCCGGCCCATAATTGACATGCACATTGTTTTTCAGGCCGTTGTTTTTTTTGCGGCCACAATATTCTGCGGGCGGCAATACGGCACGGAAATACATGTCCGTCTGAACGAGACACGTATTACCCGTTAAACACCTTATTAAATGGCCTGCAACTTATTTCAGATTGATTTTCGGAACGGATTTACGATAGTAAATTAACGGCGGCAAATCCATTCCGAAATATGCGTGTGATAACGAGGCCTTATTGTCAGTGCATTCTGTGGGAGATCCTGAAAACATGACCTGTTGGTGGGTCTTGAGGACTGGAGTTGAGAAACACTGCTCTAGCACCCTACACTGTATCCACATATAAACTGAGGGGTTACACTTTATTACCCGGGACACAAATACAAGAATGGGGGGGGTCATAATTTAACACTCTCTATAGAAATACAGGACTGAGAGGGTTAGACTCTAGCATCCTGTATACATATACAGAACTGAGGAGGTTATATGTTAGCACCTTGTATACAGTAACATGACTGGTAGTCACACTGTAGCACCCTTTATACATATACAGAACTGAGGGGGTTATATGTTAGCACCCTGTATACAATAACATGAACTGTCGGTCACACTCTAGCATCCTGTATACATATACAGAACTGAGGAGGTTATATGTAGTCACCTTGTATACAGTAACATGACTGGTAGTCACACTCTAGCACCCTTGATACATATACAGGACTGAAGGGGTTAAATGCTAGCACCCTGTATACAGTAAGATGACTGGGGGGCCAATCTAACAAACTGTATACAATTACAGGACTTAGGGGGGTTACACTTTAAGCCACAGTGTGTCTGATACAGTACTGGGGGGTCTCACCTCTAGCACCTTATATACACATACAGGACTGAAAGGGTTACATGCTAGAACGCTGCATACAATAACATGACTGGCTGTCACACTGGCATCCTGTATACAGCAAAATAATGGGAGGGGGGGGATTCACTGTTTACACATACAGGACCTGGGGGGTCACACTTGAGCACCCTGTATACAGATACAAGACTGGGGGTCACACTCTACACTGTAAACACATACAGGACTGATACAAGTCTAGGAGACGGGGTTGCAGTTCAGCATCCTGTATCTATAGAAGCAGGGCTGAGAAGAAACATTTCAATGAAATATTTATAGGAAGAGTTGCAGCAAGAGCCCTGTGTATAAACAATCTCTAAAGAGGAAGTATTGTTTACAGAGATATCTGTGCACACACCAGTATCATAATGCAGCATACACACCCCACAGCCCAGGGGCAGAGCTGAGCATCAGGAGGTAGCATAACCCTCAAGTCTACCCTCTCTCTGTACTGTGCAAGCCAATCTATTACTCCCTGTTATCAGTCATTTCAGGTAGGATAAGGCTGACTGTAAGGCAGGTGAATACAATCTATTACTCCCTGTTATCAGCCATTTCAGGTAGGCTATAGGCTGACTGTAAAGCAGGTGAATGCAATCTATTACTCCCTGTTATCAGTCACTCAGCTGGTGATTAAATCTATTACTCCTGTTATCAGCCATTTTCAGGTAGGATAGGAGGCTGGACTGTAAAGGCTGAGAATGCAGTCTATTACTCCCTGTTATCAGTCACTCCAGGCAGGTGAATACAATCTATTACTCCCTGTTATCAGCCATTTCAGGTAGGATAGAGGCTGACTGTAAAGCAGGTGAATACATTCTTTTTCTCCCTGTTATCAGTCACTCCAGGCAGGTGAATACAATCTATTACTCCCTGTTATCAGCCATTTCAGGTAGGATAGAGGCTGACTGTAAGGCAGGTGAATGCAATCTATTACTCCCTGTTATCAGCCATTTCAGGTAGGATAGAGGCTGACTGTAAGGCAGGTGAATGCAATCTATTACTCCCTGTTATCAGTCACTCCAGGCAGGTGACTACATCTATTACTCCCTGTTATCAGCCATTTCAGGTAGGATAGAGGCTGACTGTAAGACAGGTGAATACAATTACTCCTTGATATCAGCCATTGAAGGGTTAAGAGAAGCTGTTGATAGTATCCTTTCATGGGATGTAGAACCCTGCCTGCCCAATGATCACTACTTTAGATCCCATATGGTGAGACCCTCCAGAGACTATTACATGCATTACCAATATCATCCTATTATAATGCTCCTGAACTATTATAAGCTATAGATTGCGCCTGATGAGACTTGAGCTGTGACATCAGCATGTGTGACAGTCACCCCTGCGGCTCACTTATGGTACCTGCTCTGCTTGCAGTCAGTGGGATCAGGGGTGTACTCACCGCAGAGCTGCCTCCTGCAGGGTGCCGGGTGTAGGCTCGGTCTGAGCTGCAGACCAGGAGGAGGAGGCTGCACTGAATCTGTAAACAGCTGGAAAGAACTTCCTGCACAGGATGGAATTACCGTCTCCTGTACCGCACTGACTGCAGGAGAAGGACAGGACTCGGACTCCAGCATAAAGCTGGTGTGTCAGGCCACCCCAATGCTTCACCTGGCCAATGGGGCAGGCAGCAGGAGGCAGTGGTGCAGAGATTGCAGACCACTATGAGGGTGTGATGTCATACCATTATAAGGCTCAGTGTACACTATGGGGCAGATTTATCAATAGTGTTTTACTTTTAGACAGTGTAAACTTAGGACTAGGACCAGTCTTAAAAATGCGCCAAATTTATCATAGTTGTTGATAAATCTGGTGCAGGTTAGAACTGGTCTAGTCTCAGTTTGCTCCATCTTTAGTTGGTTACCTTTTACGGCCCGAATTTAGTCGCACATCCTGGCGCATTTTTGTCGCATTTAAGCCACGCCCCCTTTCCCGCAAAACTGTGCCCCTTTTATGAAGCCACGTCCCCTGTGTCGGACGCGGCGCAGAAGTGCCCGAAACTGTCTGAAACTCATAGTAAATGTGGCGAAAAGCTTGTTTTTAGTGCAAATTGAGCCAGAATTCTGGCGCAACTGCCTTGATAAATGTGCCCCAATGTTTTTTTTCCAGAAGTATTTTTATGTGAAAACCAGTAATGGATCCAAAACACAGAAGTAACCTCCTTTGTATCCTACTTCTCTGTGTAGGGTCCACTCCTGATTTTGGCTTACAAAAAACGTATTAAAAAACTGAGCCTAAGGCCATGTTCACAGGCTTAAAATGGCCGTTTATTTCGGTCCGTAAATTACACGCCGAAAGTGCGCCAATTACGGGCCGAAACGGCCTTTCATTTGGTACTTCACAGTTCTCTTAGATAATTATGGAAAGTTACGTCTCCTCTCCCGCCGTCGAATTACGCGGGCGGGGATATAATTGGACATGGTCAACTTTCTTAGCGGCGTATACGCGCCGCTAGCAGTGATTGTCTATGGGCCGGGGAAGTGCCGCCCCCCGCTCACTCCCCCACTCCGCACAGCCCCGTCCACTTGGCGTATTTGCGGGACGTAATTACGCCCCGCAATTAAGCCGTGTGAACATGGGCTAAGTCACACTGGGTGGAACTATCACACTAGTTATTATATCATTAACACATTCTGCATGTAACTTATTAACAGTGTGATGTCATAATATATACAATCACAACTTTTTGGATGCTCAAAGAGGGACCCTTCTGACTGTGTGAAATCTATATTTTTTTTTTTATGTATAACGATACGCTTCAATAGTTTTTCATATACAAATGAGCACAAAATCATATGAATACAGACATTGTACAATCCAAATTGCATAACCAATTCTTTAAAGGGTTGGCTCTTCTACACAACTCTTCTTACGCAGTTCTGTTTTCTCGGTTTCATTTTTGATGTTCTTGGGTTGTTTTCTGGCCTGCAGTGAGAGTGCTGTGGACTCCAGGTCTGTATCTTTTGCAACCAGACTGGCAGCCTTTTGGTGAGGTCACTGGTCTGTAGCTATAGCAACCTGAGGAGCTGATGCTGTCCATTACAAGTGGGGGATATTAGAATAGGTGGGACATTGTTTTAGTGGACATATTTTGCTTAGGTCTTGTTTTTGCAGTATCTTTTATTTTAAAAAGCATTCCTGATAGTATGTACTAACCCCGTTTAATTGTAGATAAATTTCAGCCTAATATTGTTTGTTGTAAACAGAGTCTTTTTGGGGTCTTGCGATTATGTCTTTTAAGGTAAGTTCTGGTGTCATGTCATAGTGTATGTGGGACTTTTGAGGACGTCGGCCACCTGTTGTTTTGGGGTAGGTATCTACGCGCTGAGGGTGGGGCGCAGGGCGCCTGGGATGGGAGGGACGGCGCTAGTAATAAGTGAGCGTTCGGCGAAACTAGATGGTAGGGTTGAATAGTGGGGAGATGTCGTGTTCGTGGGTGTTAGAAGAACCGCAAAAGAAAAACAGAAATAAAAAAAGCAAAATAAAAAGGAACACAGAAAAAAACGAAAACCAAAACCAAACAAAAAAACCTACTACAAGACCGAAAGGGAAAAAGCAAAAACGATAAGGGAACAACCAAAACGAAAAAAAACAGCAAAAGCCGGGGAGGGGACAAAACAGAAAGAAACGAGGAAAAAAATAAACAAACAAACAGAAGAAAAAAAGAAAAAAAGAAAAAAGACAAGAAAATCACCAAATCAGGAAAAAGAAGACAAAATAAAGAGAAAGAAAAAAAAAATAAAGAAAAAGAAACTAAGAAAAGAGGACAAAAAAAGACAAAAATCAAAAAGAAAAAACAAAAAGAAAAGCAAAAAAATCAAAAAAAAAGAACGAACAAAAAAACAGCGGAAAAAAAACAGGGGAGGTAAAAGGAGAAAACCGAAAAAAACAGATGAAACATATAAAGAAAAAAAGAAAAAACACAAGGGAAAAAACAGAGGTTCGTACAAATAACCAATGAGAAAAAAAACACGAAAAAGAAAAAAACGAGAAAGAACACAAAAGGGGGGACCGAAAGGCAAGGCAAGACACAAAGAACCAAAGAAGGTAACAAAAAGACGACAAAGAACAGTAAAAGGCAAGAACACCGAGAACAAGGGGGAAGGAACGCAAGATACAATAAAGGGACAAAAAGGAAAAAAACAGAACAAGAAAAAAGACCCAGAAAACAGGGACGAAATAAAAGGGAAGGCAAACGGACCAACCAAAGCACCAAAAAACAAACAGACCCCAGGAAAAAAAAAAAACAAACACGAAACAAAAAAAAAAAACAACAAAAAAGAGAGTAAAAACACAAGGGAAAAAAAAAAAAAATAAAGAAAAAGCAAACAGGGAAGATAATAAAGGAGACCAAGAGAAAAAGAGAGAGACAAGAAGAAACAAAAAAGAAAAAAGACAAAAGAAAAAAAGACAAAAAAAAAAAAATAAAGAGGGGGCAAAGAAAAAGAAGAACTAAAAAAAGAAAAAAGAGAAAAAACAAAAGAAAACAACGAAGGAAAAGAAAATAACAAAAAATCAAAACACGTAAGAGGAAAAAGAACAGAAAAAAAACTAACAAGCAAAATAAAAAAATAGAAAAACACAAAAAAACAAAAAGAAAAAAAAAAAAGAAAAAAAAAAAAGGGGAACAAAAAAGAAGCAAGTAGGAACGGGAAACGGAAAGAAAGGGCAAGCAAAAGAAGGGGGCAACCAAAAAAGGCATATACAGAAGCGACGCAAACACTAAAAAAAAAAAAAAAAAAAAAACAAAAAAGCAAAAAAAAGGCAAGAGTAAGAAAAAAGAAAAAGACCATAGGCAGCAAGAAAAAGAACAAAAGAAAGTAAAGAAAAGAAAAAAAAAGAAACGAAAAAAAACGAAAAAAACCGAAATGTAGAAAGACAAGGCAAAGAAAAGAGAAAAAAAAGTCGAGAGAAAGTAAGAAAGCGGGAGGGAAAAAGAAAAACAAAACAGGAAGAAGCAAAAAACACAAACAGAAAAAACACAAAAAAAGAAAAAAACCAAAGGGACACAACAGAGAGGAAAAATAAAGACCTAAAAAAAAAAAAAAAATACGGAAGAAAAAAAAGCAAAAAAAAAGGAATGGAATAAAAAAAAAGAAAAGGAAAAAAAAAAACGAAAAAAAGGAAAAGACCAAACAAAATGAAAAAACAAAACGAATAAACAAACAAAATAACAAAAAAAAAAAAAAAGTAGAAAAGAAAGAAGGGGAACGAAAAAGTACAACAAAAAAAACTAACAAAAAAAAAAGGAACGAAAAAAAGGAAGAACACCAACCGGAGGGGGGGGGCAGAGAAAACTAAAGGGAAGACAAAAAGGGGCAGAATAAAGAGGGAAGGGGAAAAAACAAAAAAAAGAACAGGGGAAGAAGAAAAAAGAAAGAACAAGAAGAGACAAGAACCCAAAAGGGGGGGGAGAAAGAAAAGACAAAAAGAGGAAAAATCAGTGGGGCAGACAAGAAGAACTAAAAAAAAAAACAGAACAAAAAAAAAAAGCCACAAATGACAAAAAACGAAGGACAAAAAAGCAAACACAAAAAGGCGCAAAGTCCAGAAGGAGGGGAAAGAGCACCCAACAAAAAAAAAACAAAGGAAAAAAACACAATCAATAAGAAGAAAAAAACGTAAAAAACAAATACACTAAAAACGACAAAACAAAAAAAAAGAAAAGAAAAAAAAGACAAAATAAAAGAAAAAAAAAATAAAAAAAAGGAAAAAAAAAAAAAAAAGCAAAAAAAAAGAAAGGGAAAAAAAAGGAAAAGACAAGCAAAAAGAAATAGATGGGACAAGCACTAGAAAAAAAAAACGAGAAAGAAATGCCAAAACGAATAAGAGAAACAAGGAAAAAAGAAACCAAAAAAAAAAAAAGACAAAAAAACGAGATAATAACAAGTGACAAACTACACCCAGAAACAAAAAAAAAAAAACAAAGAAGACAGAAAAAAAAAGAAGAAAAACAGAAAAAAAAAAAAAACACCAAAAAATCAAAAAAAAGAAAAAAGAAAATAAAGAAATAAACAAAAAGAAAACCAAGCAAAAAAAACCGAGCAAACAGAAAAAAAGAAAAAATAAAACAAACAAAAAAAGGGGAAAAACAAAGGGGTGTGGTGTGTGTGTGCAAAAATAAAAAAGAAACTAACAACAAAAAAAAAAAAGGAAGAAAAAAATAAGAGAACGAAAAGAAAAACAAAGAAAAAAAGCAAAAGGAAAAAATTGAGAACCGAAGAGACAGGAAAGAAAAAAAATAAAAAAAAAAACAAGGAGAAAAAAGGAAAACAAAAAGAAAAAGATAAAAAAGGAAAAAAGAATAGATAGTGGAAAGAAAAAAAAAAAACAAAAACAAACACAAAAACAGAGAAAGGAAGAAAAAAAAAAAAAGAGGGGGAAGGGAAAAAAAATGCGGAGGGGGGGAAGAAAAAAGCAAAAAGAATATAGAAACGAAGGGAAAAAAACACAAACAAAAAAAAAGGGGAAGGAAAAACCAACACATAAAAAAAGAGTAAAAAAAAAAAAACGGCAACAAAACAAAACAAAACGAAAAATAAACAAAAAGAAAACATACAAAGAGAAAACAAATCGAGGAACAAGGAACAAAAACACAAAAAGGGGAAAACAAAAAAAACAAACAACACAAAAAACAAGAAAGGGGGGCAAAAGCTAGAACCAAAGACAAAAAAAAAAAGAAAAAGAGAAACAGCAAAAGAAAAAAAACAAAGAAAGAAAGCAAAAAAAAAACAGAGGAAGAAAAAAAGAAGAGGAAAAACAAACAGCGAAGGAACCCACAAAGTCGAAAAAAAAAGAACAAAAAGGAAACAAAGCAAAAAAAAAAAAAAAAATATAAAAATAAAAAAAAAAGAAAAGAGAAAAGGAAAAAAAAAAAAAACAACCAAAAAAGGGGGAAAGAAAAAAACAAAAACAAAAAAGAACAAAAACAGAAGAGATAAAAAAAAGTGAAAAATTAAAAGAAAAAAAGAAATAAAAGGGAAATGAAAAGAAACACAAAAAAAAATAAATAAAAAAAAAAGACACGAACACCAGAGGAAAAAAAAAAAAAGAAACAACAGAGCAAAGACGCAAAAAATAGAAGATAGAAAAAAAAAAAAAAAAAGAGAAAAAATAAAAGAAGAAAAAAAGGAAAGGAAGAAAAAAAGTACAGCCACATAAGAAAAAAAATAAGGGAAAAGAAAAGGAAGAAAAGGAGAAAAAAATAAAAACATAAAAGCACAAAAGGAAAAAAAAAAAAAAAAAAAATAGAAAAAACGAAGAAGGACTAACAAAAAAAGAAAAGTAAAAAAAAACAAAGACAAGAAAAAGAAACAAAAAACTAAAAAAAAAAAAGAAGAAAAAAAAAAGAGAAAACAGATAAACTAACAAGATAAAAAAACAAAGAACAAGATAAGAATAAGAAAAACCAAAAAGGAAACACAACATAAGAAAAAAAGGATAGCAGAAAAAAAAACTACGGGGACACAGAAACAAGAAACAAGAAAAAAAAGGAAAACCAGAGAAAACAAAGGAGTAAAGAAGAAAAAAAAAAGAAAAAAGGGGGAGGCGATACAGAAAAAAAGAATAAAAAATTAACAGAGAAAAAAAGGAATGGGGAAAGCAAGCAAGAAAAAGAACAAAACAAAAAGGAAAAAAAAGAAAAAAGAATGGAACAGAAAGAGAAAAAAAAAAAGCAACAACAAAACAGACAGAAAAATAAAAAAAAGAAACGCAACGAAAAGAAACAAAAAAGAAAAAAAAAAAAGAAAACGACTAAATAAAAGAAAACAAGAAGGAAAGACAAAACGACGAACAGAAAAGGGGGGGGGGGAAAAAGGAAAAAAAAAGCTAAAAGCAAAACAGACAGAACAAGGAAATCAAGAAACAGATGAAGGAAAAAGAAAAAAAAAAGCCGCCATGAAACCACCAAAAGAGGGGACCAGACAAACAAAAACGGAGAACACCAAACAAAACATACAAGGAGTCACACACCAACGGCAAAAACAGAAGAAAAAAAAAAAAAAAACGAACAAAAAAAAAAAGGGAAAAAGCAAAAAGGAAAAAAAACGAAGAAAAAAAAAAAGACAAAGCGCGCAGAAATAAAAGAAAGAGAACGGAACAGAAGACCAAAAAGAAAGCCAAGAAACAAAAACAAACAAAAGGGAAAAAAAGAGAGAGAAAACACAGGAGGCAACAATAAAAGGGAATCAAAGACAAAAAAGGAAAAAGTCAAAAGGAAACCACAAAAAAAAAAAGGGGACAAAAAACGGGAAAAAGACAGGGAAAAAAAAGGCCAAAAAACGGGGAAGGAAAAAGAAGGACAAAAACAACCAAACAAAAGAAAAATAGCAAAAAAATCAACAAGCCATGGAAACACAAATAAAGGACAGTAAAACCAGCAAAAAACGATGAAAAAATAAAAGCGGAGACAAACAACAAACGAAAAACCAGAGGAAAAGACAACGAAAAAAAGAAGGGAAAAGGGAAATCCTATAGGAAAAAAAAGAAAAGAAGGGACAAAAAAAAAAACCCCCAACAAAGAAAACACCCCCCCAGAGAGAACAAAAGGTACAAAAAAAAAAAACAAAAAAAAAAAACAAAAGGGGAGAAGAACACAAAAAAGAAACAAAGAAACAAGCCAAAAAATAAAAACAAAAATAAGATGGAGCAAAAACAAAAGAAACATAAAAAAAAGAAAAGGAGAAGAAAAAAGAAAAAAGACAAAAAAACACCGAAAAACACAAAAAACCCAAGACAGAGGGGAAAAAACCAGAAAACAATCCACACAAAATAAAAAAAACGAAAAAAAAAAAACAAAAAGAAACAACAGGGGAAAAAAAAAAAGAGAAAAAAGGAAACAAAAAAAGAACAAACAAAAGAAAACAGACAGGGGAAGGAGACAAAAAAAAAAGATAAAAACTATGCAGAGGAACGAAAAAAAAAAAAAAAGGAAAAAAAAGAACAAAAGGGAAACGAGTTTACAGCAAAAAAAAAGAAAAAAAAAATAGAAAAAAACACGGGAAAAAAAAAAAAGAACACGAAAACCAAAGGAGAAAGTAACGTAAACAAAAGACAAGGGAGGAAACGAAAAAAAAAAAACAAAAAAAAAGTAGAAACAACATGAAAAAAAAAGAAAAACAAAAAACAAAGCAAAAAACACACAAACAGGAAAAAAAACAGGGAAGAAGAAAAACAGAAGGAGGGGAAAAACAAGTCAAAGAAAAAAACAACACAGAAGGGAAAACGACCAAAAAAAAGAACAGAAAAAAGCAAAAACAACAAAAAACAGACGAAAGGGAAATCCATCAAAAACAAAAAAAAGTACGAGGAAAGAACAAACCGATAACGAAACAGGAAAAACAAACAAGCATACACAAAAAAAAACAAAAAAAAAAGGAAAAGGAGAGAGAAAAAGGAGCAAACCACGCGAAAAACTGAGAAAAAAAGACCAGGGTACAGACAAGCAAAAAAGAAAAAAGGACTAAAGAAGAAAAACAAAGACAAAAAAAGAAGACCCAAAAAAAAAATAGGTATAAGACAAAAATAAGAAAAAAAAAAAAAGGGGGAAAAAAAAAAGCAGGAAAGAAAAAAAAAGCAGGACGAGACAAAAAACTAAAAAAGGAAAAAGGCAAAAAAAGGACAAAAAGAAAAAAAAAAACGCGAAAAAGAAAAAAGAAAAAAACAAGAGACGTAAACAAAAAGCTAAAAAGGGAAAAAAAAGAGAAAGAGAAAAAAAGTAAAAATACAGGAAAAAGCAAAACAAAGACAAAGATGCGTGACAAGTAACAAAAAGACACAAGGGGGAAAAAACAAAGCAAACCGATAAACTAAAAAAAGACCAAGGAAACAGAATTGGCAAAAAGAAAAAAAAAAAACGAAAGGGGAACAAACCTGAACCATACCTAGGAAAAAAAAATAAGGAAAAAAAAAAAAAAAAAAACAGAAAGAAACAAAAGAAAAAAAAACACCAGAAACAGAAGGAACCGAAGACCAAAACCAAACGAAGGAAAACCAGAAACAGAACAGGAAAAAAAGAGCAAAAACAAGGAGAAAAACAGAAAAAAAGCAAAAGACAAAAGAGAAAAGAAGAAGGAAAAACAGGGAACGCAAGAACAAGAAACCAAACCACAAAGGAACCAACAACAACCCCCCATATTCATCACCCCCCCCCCCCCCCCCACCCCCCCCCCCATCCCCCCCCCTCTCTCCCAACCTTTCCCCACCCCTCCTCACCCCCTCCCACCCCCCCCTTCTCCCCTTTCCCCCCCCCATCACCTCCTTCCTTCCCCCCTCCCCCTCCCCCCCCCCCCCCTCCCCCCTCCCCCTCCCTCCCCCCCTCTTCTCCCCCCTCCCCCTCACCCCCCCACCCTCCCCCCCTCCCCCCCCCCTCCTCCTGCTCTCCCCACTCTTCTCTTCCAGGGCGTACATATGATCGTATTGTACGCACGGGGAGATAATGACATGCAGCAATGCATGTCTATGGGGCCGGCGGGCTGCTGTCCCTCCCCCCCCACACAACCACACACACACACACACACGCGTTGCGGCAGTATGTGCTGATCAGCACGACTCCCGAAGATCCTTCGTAATTGTGGGGCGTACTGTACGCCCCACAATTAAGCCGTGTGAACATACCCTAAGAGCTATGAATTTGAATTACTATAATCGCAGGTGTAATTCGGGTGTATTGCAGTGCAATTACATGCTGAATTATGCCACGCAAGTACACCGTGTGAACATATGCTAAGCATTCAGGCAATCGACATCTAACTCTGCACAGACATTATAAAATGTCTGTGCAGAGAGCGCAGCTGTACACTAATTGTGAGTGGAGCCAGTATGAATGATAGTTGGGCTCTCCACTAAAAGGCATCTCAATCGCTGTATATACAATCTCAATGAGTGCTATATACACAGACAAGCAGGAGGCCTGTTGGCTTCCTGCTCCATTGCCAGCGGTCACATGAGCACAGGGTTAGCTTATCAGCTTTGCAGTGAGTTCAGGGGGTATATATTCTTTAGATTTCACCTGCAACTGGGGGCTAATATACCAGCCCCAGCTACAGAGGAAATCAGTAAAAAAAAAAGTTCAGTAAAAATTCCTCCCAAAGTTCGTTATTTGACCTTATGGGAGACACAATATATAAAATAATTAAAAAGCCACGTAAACAAAAAATAAAATGGTATTAATACTGATACTAGCCGCGCCCGACAAACCTAAAACTTCATATCACATATATATAAATACCCGTGACAGAAACTTATTTTAGCGCCACTTTTGCTGTTAAGTAATACATAAATAAAACAAGTAAAAAAAACAGACTTTAACCATTTTCCCTTAGATTATTAAAAAAAATCAAATGTAAAGCCGAATGTATCACGGAAAAAAGGCATAAAAAATTGTAAAATAATCAAGTGGGAGAAAGCGTTATAACATACAAGGTGGCATCTACTATAGAGAAGGAAAAGATGCCTGGTCAGGAAAGGTGTAAATGGACCAGTCAGTAATTGGCTAAGGGGCAAAAAGGATCAGGGAAATTCAAAAGAAAACACCTGGGAGGTATGGGTAGATGACAACAGCCATAAAGAAGATTAAAATGGCTATTCCTGTTGGCAGTGTTCGACATAGTTGTAAGAAATCCCTATGGTCAGTGTCAGACTGGGGTGCCTGAAGACAGGTCGGGTTCATTTTTGGGGTCCGCTAGTGAAGCTGATTTTTGGGGTCCTCCAGTGGAGATGATTCTTGGCACCCACCTTACAACTTCTGTGAATGACTGCACATACTATATGTGCCTCATGCTCTCTGCCTTTCTTTTTCTGCCATTCTCCATGAAACAGAACCACAAGACTCATGCCCATTGGTCCATAGAGGATTTCTTCTGCTCCGGAGTGAGCCATTCCAAGCCTGGCTATGGTTGCCACACTCTTATTGGCATACCTTCCAAGTGTCCTCTATTGTTGAGACAGTCCCTATTTTTTACTCAAGTCCCAATGTCTCTCTTTGCGCTTTAAATATTCCAGAACTTATACAGTGCCTTGCGAAAGTATTCGGCCCTCTTGAACTTTTCAACCTTTTGCCACATTTCAGGCTTCAAACATATAGATATAAATTTTTTTATTTTTATGTGAAGAATCAACAACAAGTGGGACACAATTAAGTGGAACGAAATGTATTGGATATTTTAAACTTTTGTAAAAAAAAAAAAAAAAAACTGAAAAGTGTGGCATGCAATATTATTTTCAGTGCAGCAAACTCACTCCAGAAGTTCAGTGAGGATCTGTGAATGATCCAATGTTGTCCTAAATGACTGATGATGATAAATATAATCCACCTGTTTTTAAATTTCAAGTCTCCGTTAAATGCCCCTGCTCTGTGATAGTCCAGATTTCTGTTTCAAGCGCAGAGAGCTCATGAAGACCAAGGAACCACACCAGGCAGGTCCAATCTACTGTTGTGGAGAAGTTTAATGCCAGATTTGGATACAAAAAGTTTTCTCAAACTTTAAACACCCCAAGGAGCTCTGTGCAAGCGATAATATTAAAATGGAAGGAGTATCACACCACTGAAAAATCTAACAAGACCGGCGTCCCTATTAAACTTTTATCTCAAAAAAGGAGAAGACTGATTCAAGATGCAGCCAAGAGGCCCATGATCACTCTGGATGAACTGCAGAGATTTTACGCTGAGGTGGGAGAGTCTGTCCATGGAAAAAAATCAGTCGTACACTGCAAAATCGGGCCTCTAGGGGAAAGTGGAAAGGGAAAAATCCATTTCTCAAAGATATCCTTTAAAAAGTCTCGTTGAAAGTTTGCACACAAGCCACCTGGGAGACACCAAACATTTTGGAAGAAGGTTTCTCTGCTCAGATGAACCAAAATCCAACTTTTTGGCCACAATGCAAAAGATATGTTTGGCGTAAAACAACACAGCTCATCCCCCTGAAACACACCATCCCCACTGTCACACATGGTGGTGGCAGCATCATGGTTTGGGCTTTTCTTTTAGCAGGACAGGGAAGATGGTTAAAAATTGATGGGGAAAATGGATGGGGCCAAATACGGCAATTCTGGAAGAAAACCTGCTGGGGGTCTGCAAAGGCCTGAGACTGGGACGGGATTTAATCTTCCAACAAGAAATGATCCCAAACATAAAGCAAAATCTACAATGTAAGGTTCACAAATAAAATTATCCAGGTTTTAGAATGGAAAAGTAACAGTCCAGACCTGAAACCAACAGAGAATCTGTGGAAAGAGCTGAAAACTGCTGTTCACAAAAGCTCTTCCATCCAATCTCACTGAGCACCAGCTGTTCACAAACGCTCTCCATCCAACCTAAGTGAGCTCCAGCTGTGCGCCAAGGAAGAATGGGCAAGAATTTCAGTCTCTCGATGTGCAAAACTGATAGAGACATACCCCAAGCGACTTGCAGCTGTAATTTTCAAAAAGGGGGGCACCACAAAGTATTAAACTTAAGGGGCCGAATAATTTTGCACGCCCCACTTTTCCGTTTTTTATTTTTTACAAAAGTTTAAAATGTCCAATAAATTTCGTTTCACTTCACAATTGTGTCCCACTTGTTGTTGATTCTTCACAAAATTTACAATTTTATATCTTTATGGTTGAAGCCTGAAATGTGGCAAAAGGTTGAAAAGTTCAAGGGGGCCAAATACTTTCGCAAGGCACTGTACAGTACTGTATGTTACAAAAGTGACTACACCTCTTACATTTTTCATGGGACAGCACTGAAGATATGAAAATTTGATACAATTTAAAGTAGTCAGTTTGCAACTTGTATCACAGTATAAATTTGTTTTGTCCTCAAAATAACTCAACACAAAACCATCAACGTCCAAAAATGTCAAAATTGAGTACACCCCTAAGTGAAAATGGACAAATTGTGCCGAATTTGAAATTTTCCCTTCCTGGTGTAATATGACTTGTCACAAGGTCTCAGGTGTTAATGGTTAACCGGTGTGTTAAATTTAGTGTCACACTCACACTCTCTCTTACTGGTCACTGGAAGTTCAACATGGCACCTCATGGCAAAGAACTCTCTGAGGATCTGAAAAACAAAATTGTTGCTTTACATAAAAAAATGGCCTAGGCTATAAAAAGATTGCCAACACCCTGTGACTGAGATGTAGCACGGTGGCCAAGACCATACAGCGGTTTAACAAGACAGATTTTACTCAGAACAGGTCTCACCATGGTTGACCAATGAAGTTGAGCGTTCATACTCTGCATCATATTCAGAGATTGTCTTTCTAAAATAGACCTATGAGTGCTGCCAGCATTGCTGCAGAGGTAAAAGGGATGAGGGGTCAGCCTGTCAGTGCTCAAATCATATGCCGCAAACTGCATCAGATCGGTCTACATGGCTGTCATCATAGAAAGAAAGCCTCTTCTAAAGATGATGCAAAAGAAAACCCACAAACAGTTTGCTAAAGACACACAGACTAAGGACATGGATTGCTGGAACCATGTCCTGTAATCTTATGAGACCGAGATAAACTTATTTGGTTCAGATGTTGTCATGCGTGTGTGGCTGCAACGAGGTGAGGAGTACAAAGACAAGTGTGTCTTGCCTACAGTCAAGCATGGTGGTCGGAGTGTCATCAATTTGGGCTACATGAGTGCTGCCGGCTGTGGGAAGCTACAGTTCATTAAGAGAACCATGAATGCCAACATGTACTGTGACATACTGAAGCAGAGCATGATCCCCTCCCTTCGGAAACTGGACCCCAGGGCAGTATTCTATGATAACCCCAAACACACCTACAAGATGACTACTGCCTTGCTAAAGAAAATGAGGGTAAAGGTGCTGGACTGGCCAAGTATGTCTCCAGACCTAAACCCTCTTGAGCAGATATCTGTGCAGCAGTGAAAGAGCATTCCAGTGGCTGTAACCTGTAGAGCTCTACTGAACTCAATTCCCAGGAGTGTTAAGGCAGTGCCAGAAAATAATGGAAGCCACACAAAATATTGACACTTTGGACACAATTTGTCCATTTTCACTTAGGGGTATACTCATTTTGTTGCCAGCGGTTTAGACATTGATGGCTGTGTGTTGTGTTTTGAGGTTACACTAAATTTAGACTGTGATACAAGCTGTACACTGACTACTTTACATTATATCAAAGTGTCATATCTTCAGTGTTGTTCCATGAAAAGGTATAATACAATATTTATAAAAATGTGAGGGGTGTACTCACTTTAGTGAGATACTGTATATTGTTTCATTATTTGCTGTAATTTGTACCCTAAAAATGTTTATATTTTGATTATTTTTATGATAATAGTTTAATAAATATCCACACAAGTATCTATCTATGCATTAAAATGGTTTTTCCACATAGGGAACTTTAAAGGGAATCTGTCGCCAAATTTATTTTGTTTTACTTATTAAATCAAGCCCCTGATCCATATTCTTTTCCTCTCGGTCGTTTTTATTTCCTGATTGTAGATTTCTCGATGAGGCCGTCGATATTGGGTTGTGGGGAAGACAATATTTCTTTCACTTCGTTAACAGCAGTCAGAGAGATACAGCAGCTTCATGCCCATAGGATTCTTAAGACAGTTTCTGTCCCATAGATTTGTTTAGTAGAGTTTTCACTGTGAAGGGAGAGGAGAGGGGGAGCTATGACATCTTCTCTTGTGACTGGTGGATTCTGTGTTATCTGTACACAATGGAGTCTCCTTTCAGTGTGACCCTGCTTTTACTGAATAAGCACACTGCTGAAAAGCTCTATAAACACAATAGGAAGTGTCAGACGATTATTAGGCTTAGTGGCCAAAGTGAAAACGTAAGAATTATTTAAAAATACTGAAAGTGATATGGAAAATTTTAAAAAAACAACCAAAAATTCCTAAAAAATGTGTTTAACAAAAAAATGTGAGTTAAACAATAAGTCATTTTTTGATGACACATTCCCTTTAAAGGGGTTTTGCCACCATGTAATGTTGACGTGGGACACTCCAAAATGGGTATTTAATCACTTTTTTAAATATATGTGATTAAAAAAATTGCAGCCTGAGAGAGCTACAGGCTGTCTTACCTGCCCTTAGTTACTTAAAAGCTTGCAGTAGATAGGACCAGGCAGAGTGACAAGAGCTGCTGGCCGGGCTTGCGCAGAGAACACTTCTTATCTGATGAGAGGGAGCTGAAGAAGCTTTCAAGGCACTGGGTAGAAATATGTTGTCTTTTATATACAGAATCCACTAGTTGTAGTGTGATTATCTGAGTAGATCCCTGCTGTATCTGATGACAGGGAACATGAAGGAGCTTTCAAGAGGCTGAAGGAGCTTTCAAGAGGCTGTGGAGAAAGATGTTGTCGTTTGTATACAGGGTCCACTAGTTGTAGTTTGATTATTTGAGTGAACATTTCACACGATCCCTTATGCATGGCTCTGTGCTCTGGCTGTGTCTCTCTCTTTCAGCTCAGCATTGCTTTGTTTATATTTGCTTCTTAGCAGATAAGGCAAGTCCTGGCAAAACCCCTTTAAGTGTCTCTATTTGACCATCTAAAAAGTTGGGAGGTATGTTACTTGTACTAGGGAGTGCCTATTTGTGGGCACTGCTATGTGATAGAAATTACTGTGATATTGCTACTATTTGACTAGTTGAGTGTTAGCTGTAAGTTGTCACCCATGTGTTGCATGGACGGGGGTAACTATAGCCATAGCAGTCATAGCAGCTACTATGGGGACCAGTGGTTGAAGGGGCCCACTCTGATCCAACAACATTTTAATTTTTTGCATGGTGGAACAAACTTGTGGCTTTGATTTGTATAGCACTAATATGTGGGTACTGTAAAAGGGTGTTCCCAACTCACACACTGATGGCATCAAATATTAAATGCCATCAAAATGTGACTGGTGCAGAGGCGTAGAAAGGGAGAGGCAGGGAAGGGAAAGGGTTGGTCCAGACTTGCCATATCTTTTCAACTGTATGCATATCTTCAGGCTCCCTGTGCAGCTGACTTCCTAGGTGGCTTGATGACATCATACCGCTCATGCCAGACATTAGCTCGGGGGAGGGGGGGGGGACTAGTTGCTCAGTGGGGGAACAGGGAGAGGTGAGCGTCATTTTTAAAAAATTTTACTCAGTCAAAAGGGCCTTTATATCTATCTACCTATCTACCAACAGGAAACATATATGCCTGCCTATCTACAGAGTTCTATATACCTACCTAACTACCTACAGGGGGCATATCTACCTACCTATCTACCTACAGAGGGCACAGTGGTGAAACTCTCTACATAGCAGCCATAGCAGATGCTTTGGGGTGCACTGTCACTAGAGGGCCCAGACGGCAATAAACATTAACTTAATTTTCCAGGCCCTGTCATACCACCTGTCACTAGGGGACCCTACATGCCTATTTAGCTGGGGCCCACCTACCTACCTGGGGCCTATCTACCTACTTAACTGAGGCCTAACTACTGCCTACCTACGTACCTGGGATCTACCTACTAATTATCTACCTCACTGTGGCCTACCTGCCTGGGGTCTATCTACCTACCTAATTGGGGCCTATCTACCTACCTTACTGGGGCCTATTTACCTACAGCTTTCCTACCTACCTAGCTGGGGCCTACCTACTGCCTACCTAGGGCATATCTACATAACTTAGGCCTACCTACCACCTACCTACCTAACTGAGGCTTAAATAACTACCTGGGAACTACACACCTAAATGAGTCCTGCCTGTCTACCTGGGGCCTACCTACCACCAACATGAGGCCTATCTATTTAACTTGGGCCTACCTACCACCTAACTGGGCACTACCTACTTAGGACCTACCTACTTACCTTGGGCTTATCTATCTACCTAGCTAGAGGCCTACCTACCTAGGGCCTGTTTACTGCTCTTCCTGAAGCCTACCAAAATACCTAACTAGAGGCCTATCTGCCTACCTGGGACCCGCATCTATTAGACAACAGTGGCATATCCTAGTGATATGCCATCATTGTCTAAAGTGGGACAACCCCATTAAGTTGTGTGTACAAATGGGAGCCCAATAGCCATCTTGAGATACTTTTACTGTTAGGCTATGTTCACACGGCTTAAAATGGGACATATCTCACCCCGTATTTCGCACTGTACTGCACGAAATACAGGGCGAGATACGTCCCAGTCATTACGGTAATCCACAGTTCTCATAGAGAACTATGGAATACGTCTCCTCTCCCTGGTCGCACAATACAGCGAGCGGGGAGAAAAGTGAAATATCAATTATTCACGGCGTATACGCGCCGAGAATAATGAATGTCTATGCCCCCCCACCCCCCACCCGCACTGCTCCGCCCCTGTACACACGGCATAATTGCGGGGTGAAATACGTCCCGCAATTACACCGTGTGAAGCTAGCCTTAGAGGCACAAGGGGGTCAGTATTAACATTAAGGGCCTTGTGGATGGGGAGTTTGTAAAGCGGTGGGAGCTGGTAGACAAGTGCTGGAAAAGTGAGGAGTCTAAGATGTTTGTGTGGTAAATTCTGCAGGCATGAGTTGTGGCCAGGAGAAGTCATCATGCCATTCTAAGTCGGATGGAGAAGAAAAGGGAAAGAGAATGGCTCTCATCAGTGAAGATAATGACACCCATCAGAGAAGACGTCTCCTGTGAGTTCCTGGATGTCAGCGGTTACTCTGTGTTGGATTGGTGCTGTATTCACTATCATGTGATGGCGACCTGAGATGGTGTCTGAACATTCTGTGGTCTCTATATGGTGGTATTAAAGGTTATATTGCCGCTTGTATTGTAGAAGCGTACACTTGTCCCAGTTTATAAAAGTGAGTGCACACCTGTCCCTGACCCTGTGATTAGCAGTTTCACTTTTACATTTTTTTTTGTGTTTATAGTATTGTTTATATTACGAATCTTTAAAAAATTAAAGGGAAAATGGCCATTTTTTTATGCCCCCCAAATTCCTGAGACCAAAAATAAGCGGGAGGAAGGCAAACCCCCTTTAAAAATAAAAAATAAGGAAATTTTGGGGCCAAAATAAAAGGGGGGGCATCTGACTCTTTGGAAAAAATTTAAAAGGGGGTAGGCCCAAAAAAAGAAAAGGAGGGGAAGCTAACTCTGTGATAATAGGGTTTTATATAGAGGGAGAAACAGCTCTGGACTAAAAAAAAGGGTTTTTTTTGAAAAGGGAAAAAAGCAAAACTCTGTTAAAAATAGGGGGTTTTAAAAGAGGGGGAGAACTGCTTGTTATATATAGAGGTTAAAAATGATGAGGGAGAGAAGGGTAAACTCTGTAATACATAGGATTTTATAAGATAAGGGGAACTGAGCTCTGGATATATAAAAGGGGTTTTATATAAAGGGAAGAAGCCGAGCTGGAAAATAGGGTTTAAAATGATAAAGAAAAGCTGAGCCCCTTTGATATAAAGGGGGATATGATAGAAGGGGGAGAAGCAAAATCTGTAATACATAGGGTTATATGAAAGAGGAGAGAAGCTGACTCTGTGATATTTTAGGGTTATATGGGTAAGGGAAAAAGCCCGAGCTTTTTGGGGTAAATGGGGGGATATGATAGAAAAATAAAGGGGGCTGATATTTAGGGTTATATAAAAAAGGGGAAAGCGAGCTCTGTTTACACATAGGGTTTTTATGAAAAGGGAGAGAAGCGAAACTCTGTGAAATAAGGGGATATGATCGAGTAGGAGCTGAACCGTGAAATATTTTAAAATGATAAGAGGGAGGGGCTGAGTCGTAAAATAGGGTTTTTTATGATAGAGGAGAGAACCCGGGGCTCTGTAAAATATATTTTATATGAAAGAGGAGGGGAAACTGATCTCTGTGATATATAGGTTATATGAAAAGAGGAGAGAAGGGTGGGGCTCGTAAAAATAAAGGATTAATTTTGGGAAAAGGGAAAGAACTAACTCTGGATAAAAGTTTTTTTAAGAAAAAATTGGGGGAGAAGCTGATTCCGGAAAAGGGAAAAAAAAGGACCGTTATATGGGAAAAAAAGGGGGGGGAAATGAGCTCTGTAAAAATATAGGGTTATATGATAAAAAGGGAGAAGGGGTGAAACTCTGTGAAAATAAGGTTTTTATGATTAGAGGAGAGGGGGCTGAGCTCTGTGAAATTTAAAAATAAAGGAATTACAAAAATGAAAAAAAAGAAGAGGGGGGAAAACTGAGCTCGTGATATATGGGGTTTTATAATAGAGGAGCCCCGAGTCCCCCTGGATATATTGGGTTTTAAATTTACAGAAGGGGAGGGAAAATGAGCTCTGTGAAATATAGGGTTAAAATTTCAGAGGAAAAGAAGCTGAGCCCCTGTGATATTAGGGTTTATATATAAGGGAGAAGGCCCGAAACTCTGTGATATATAAAGGGGTTTTATGAAAGAAGGAAAAAACTGACCTGTGGGTAAAAAGGGTTTTTGGAGGTTATTTTTAAAAGGAAGAAAGGGGGAAGCTGAAACTCGGTAAAAAAAAGGGGTTTTAAAGATAGAGAAGAAGCTGATCTCTGTGATAATAGGGTTTTAAAAAATAGAGGAAGGAACTGAGCTCTGTATATATAGGGTTTTTATGGGTTTGAAGAAAGCCGACTCTTTTAATATAAGGGTTAATGGTAGGGGGAAGAACCTAAGCTCTGGGGTAAAAGTTTTATATGAAAGATGGAGAGAAGCTTTATCTTTTTGATATATAAAGGGTTTTTATGATAGGGGGGAAAAAACTGAGCTCTGTGGGTATATAGGGTTTATATATAGAGGAGGGGAAGCTTTAGCTCTGTTTTTGCCAAGGCCAGTGCCGGATTTTATTGTTTCCGGGCCCTGTCCAAATACGGGGAACTTTTAAAGGGGCCTTTTACACGGCCTTTTTTCGCCGCGGGTTTTGGCCCCCTAAAGCCGCCCCGGGTTTGCGCTGCATTTCAAACGCCAATCCGTCGCTGAAAAATTTCGGGAAACCCCGCTCTCAAACAGAAAGGGGTTCCCGGGCCCCTCCTCCCCGCCGGGAATCCGCCAGGGGGGGAGAAAGGGGACAAGCACCAAATCCAGGCCCCCCAAAAACGCCCGGTTTAATGGAATTTTATGGGTGCCCGGGGCCCCGCCCCCGCCCCTTTTTCAAGAAGGATTTGCGAACCAAAAATACGGGTCGCAATTCCGTCCGGAAAAAAGCCGGTTTTTCACGGTTATTACAAATCTTAGCATGCCCCATTTTGGGTATGTACACAAGGCTTATTTGGGAACCCGATTTTTGATTCCCGGGTTTTTTAAAACCAAAAAAAGCATCAAAACCTTTTTCTTAAACTGCTTCTTCAGAAGAGGGTTTTTTTGGGGGAGTTTCCAAAAACATAAAAAATTAAAAAGCCCCGGGAAAAAAAATGGCGAAAAAAACTTTAAAAAAGCAAACCCCGCACTATTAACCCATTTCACATATACAGCCCGAAAGGGCCAAAAAGTTGACAATGTTTGGGTTTTTTTTTTTCCCCAAGGGTATTGTCAGCTTAAAACCCCTTTATACAACTGACATTTTTACTGGCCCGTGGGGGGCTCTTTAAAAAAGGGTTGTTTCCCGGGTAAAGCTTCATGAGATTTGCCCTTACATCACTTGGTGCATAGGGGCCACGTTGTACCGGCTCTGAAAAAGCCCGATTGATGTCTGTTAAAACCCCGCTTTGGGTCCCCGGGTTTGGGGATCCAATGAACCAAAATCCCTTATCAGGGTTTCCTCCCAACGTTTTCACAGGGGTTTACCAGGTGCAAAGGGCTTTGGCCAAAAAGAGGGGGGTTTTCTGTAAAAAGGGGGTGTGGCCACTAAAAACCCTTTAAAGGGGGCAAAATGAAATTTAAAAATTTCCTGGGGGCCACTTCCAAATTTGGCAAGTATGCGAAAAATTTATGAAACAGGGCATTCTATCTGTCATTTAATAAGGCCGGTGATGTCATCAGCAGGTATATGATGGACCTGATACGAAATCAGCATCAGACACAGCAGCCTCTGGGCTTTGGGGCGTTTTATGACCAATTTTAGCTTAGACACCCGACATCGCGGGGGGATAATTAAATATTTTGAGAAAGATGTTTATCCAGCCCACCCCCTCGTACTTATCTGTCATTAAGAAAAATCATACAGAACCCCATCCCCTGTATCAAAGATCCTGTGAAGCTGGAGTGTAATCACAGGGGAAAGAGGACAGAAAAAAGGGAATCAAAAAACAATTTGTGTTTGAAAATGAAACAGGTCAGATTTCTCTCCGTTCTGGATTAAAGGATTAAATTCTGTGAAATACAATTCAACCTTCTGTGTAGTTTACTTATTCTGGGGTAATCACAATGAGTGAAGCGTATTCCCCTTAGCACATAAGGCGGGGGCCCGTGTAGGGTAAAATATGTGAGCTAAAAGAACTAAGAAACCAGGACCTTCCTGGATATCAGACAGCATGTCCATTTATCCAGTCATTGTATGATAACAAACTTCTGTACCTAGGGGCCTGTTCCCCCACGTGTTGTTTGTTTGTTGTGTACACTGACAGCACCTGACATATGCACTGTGTCCAAAGGCTTGGGCATAAAAAGAGACTCATTTTCTGTGCTTCCATGTCTCCATTAGGGTGGATTTTCAGTTGGTGTTTTTAAAAGGCGATTTTCCCTTTGGATTTTTTTTAAGGATGTTCACAGGTTAATTGCGGGGCGTCAGTACGCCCCGCAATTACGCCAGGTCTTGGGGGTCGACTGATCGGGGCATACTCCACGCGCCTGGGTCCCCCTAGACATGCATTACTAATAAAAGTAATCATTTCGTATCTCCCGGGGGGACAAAAGTTGGGGGGAGGGGGCGTAAACATAGTTCTCTAGGAACTGTGGATTACCCAAAAATTGGAGTGAATTTTTTCTTTTAGAGCGAGTATGCCGCAATACGTGGGGAAATGTGTCCCCCAAAAAAAACCGTGTGAAAAATAGCCTTTTGCTTTGTTTTTTTTTCAAAAACTGCAGAACCCGTTAGGGAAATCAAAAAGGGGAAATATAAAAAACACATGATGTTGCTTTTATCTGTGTATTTTTTTTTTTCACTTTAGGTGTATTTTTGCTCTTTTTCTTTTTCAAAAAGCCCCATGCTGTAGGTGTAGTGGGGATTTTAGTCAGTTTGTGGAATTTTTCTCCCCATAGACTTTCATTGTTTTTTTTTCTGCACCTAAAAACAACTGTGTATGTATGCGTATTTTGATAAGAGCCTATGAGCTTCATGTGTTTTTTTTCTTTTGCAAAAAAAGTGTGTATTGATGCATGTAGTTTTTGATGCGCTTTTCTGGTACATGTTTGCCCTTGACAAATCATGTGATCCAGGGGTGTAGCATGAGACTCATGGGCCTGGGTGCAAAACTTCAGCTTGGGGCCTACCTACTCCCAGACACCATCTGTGGATCACTACTTTTCAACAACAGGGTCCCTACTTGACGTGTAGGATGTCTGCGGTGTAGCACGCTGCAGAAAATTATTTCTATTAAAAGGAATTGTCCAATAGAACAAAATTCATTTCAAATGGAGCCAAAGAAAAACAAGTTATACAGCTGAAGTGTCTGTTCCCTCTTGCCCCCCTCCTCACAAAATAAAAAAAATGTTGTGGGGTGAACAGGAAAAAAATGAAATTTGTGTCCTTTTTTTTTGGGAAAGTTTTAGTTGTTGTTGGAGTTTATGCTGAACAGTTTATTGACTTATCTGTATTCTGCAGGTCAATAGTTATACAAGGGCTACATTATCAGTACTATATAGCGACTAATATCACCATAATGTTAATGACCAGACCAGTATAGCAAGATCGATAATACCATTAACAACAATATACACAGTCCAAAGAATACCCCATATATCACTACCATATAGTGACTAATAGTACTATACTGTTACTGAGCAAATCAATATAGCAAGACCAATAACAACAATACACAAGGACCAAATAATGCCGCCATACCCTGACCACATATCACCACCATAAAGAGACTTAATAAAACCATTGTACTGTTGCTGAATATAAGCCATTACACTAAGACCACTATGACCGTCACACAGTGACCATATAGTGGTAGATAACAGTGTACACAGGCTCTGCAGACACACAAGTGATTATAAGGCAATTACATTTAGTGACTCACAGGTGACTTCTTTTCTCTTTTTTTCTTTCTTCATCCGGTCCGGACCCTCATGATGACTTCTCCCGGCCACAACTCGTCTCTGCAGAATTTACCACAGAACATGTTAGACTCCAAACAGGAAAAGTTCCCCCAACCAATTATAGGGCCCTCATTTGTGCCACCAGTAGGTAGAAGCACACTCCATATTGTAGACAGCCTCCTCCCAGATTAGATAGGTGGATGGGAAGAGGCTTCTTTTAGGTAGGTTAGGGCAGGCAATTAGAGCCACTTAGGCCAGGCAGTTAGGGCCACTAGACAGGCAGGTAATTGGGACCCCAGTATACAGATATACAGGTAATATAGCCTCTAGTATAGAGCTAGGCAGGTGATATGATCCCAGTATATAGATCAGTAGGTAATATGGCCCCCAGTATACAGCTAGGCAGATAACATGGCTCCCAGTATATAGATAATAAGGTAATATGGCCCCCATTATATAGATAATAAGGTAACATGGCCCCCAGTATATAGATAATAAGGTGATATGGCCCCTATTATATAGATAATAATGTAATATGGCCCCCAGTATATAGATAATAAGGTAACATAGCTTCCAGTAAAAAGATAATAAGGTAATATGGGCCCCAGTATATAGATAACAAGGTAATTGGGCCCCCAGTATATAGATAATAAGGTAATAGGGCCCCCAGCAGGTAATTAAAAAAAAAAAATACCAATACTCCCCTTACCCCGATCCCTGAAGCTCCCGCCCGTCTCCGTCTTCTTTACAGCACAGGCAGCGTGACAACATCATGCCCCACAGGCGACGTGATGATGTACTCACACCGCCTGTGCCGGAGTATTCTGCAGAGCAGGACACACATACACTTGAAGAGACTGTCAGCGCTACAGGTCCACAGCAGCGGCCTGCAGCCCGGCGAGGTTAGGGGCAGCAGCTGCTTAGCGACGTCTCTGCAGCGTGTGGTGAGCGGGGACCTGTGGGTCTCCAAGCTCAGGGGCCTGGTCGCAGCTGTGACCATTGTGACCCCTGTAGCTACGCCACTGATGTGATACATCACATAATTTTCAATGTGGAAACATGCTACAAAAAGGCATGTTTACACCCATGTATAAAGTAAAAAAATAAATAATGCTGCAAAACAGCAACATCAGTAATGCATTTTATATTTCCCTAATGACTAACATCTGGCTAATGCAATTTTTGACAAAAAAATGCTTTAAAAATGCATTTGTTTTTGTAGCTTTTTTGAAAAAAGAGATACACAAAATATAAGGGTTTTGTAATACGTTTTTGGAAACTTTTTCGATCCAAAAAACGGATTCAAAAGCGCTGCGTAAAACGCATCCAACACACACCCAGCATTTGGATACATTTTTGCTGCAGCAGAAAGGCACCCTATAGTTTAAAATAGTGTGTCTGCTGTGTCAAGCTGATCAAGAATTAACATATAAATTCGTTGAATAGATCCGAAAGACACATGTAAAACACACAACGGCGATTACTTGTCTGAACGCCGATATGTGTTTTACATTGAAAGCAATGGAAATCACACTGCACATTGTTAGATGCATATTTGGGTTCCAAACACGGAGCTAAGAAACGCCATGGGGAACATGCCCTAAGGCCGTGTTCACAGGGCTTTTCCCGACGGATTTGTGAGCCGTATTGAGCTCACAAATCCCCGTGAATAAGGGCGGGACGGGGCGGGGCGGGAGCGCCGGGGGCGGGGGCGCCGCCCCCCGGCCCCATAGACTTGCATTATCCACGGCGCGAAATTGCCCCCCTGGATAATGTGAAATGTCACTTTCTCCCCCCGCGGCGGATTTGCTGAGCGGGGAGGAGCGAGGGAAAATCCACTGTTCTCTATGGGGGCAGTGGATTACCGTAATGACAGGGACGGATTGGCGCCGTACTGAAGGCAAATCCGGCGCGGATTTACGGTGCCAATCTGTCCCCAAATAAGCCGTGTGAACGAGGCCTAAGTGTGAAGGGGGCCATAATTAGACATGTATAAGACATGTAATCTACTGTCAGCCTGAAACTGAGCTCCTCCACCCTGAGGGCAGACAGGAGCTACCATGTTCAAGAGAGCTGGTTAGGTTTCGTGATGTATGGCGAGCACCTCCATTTCCTAAGCAGCATGCAATTTTATTCAAGCGTACTCCCCCCCTGTTGTGTCATCCTTTCTTGATGTAGGCCAAAACGGCTCATCCTACTCCACCTTAAATGGTACATTATGACAAACCCTCAGTTGTGTGAAAATGACCATGTCAGGAAAATAAGTAGAGATCTTGGAGAATGGAAATCAATGAAAGTCTATTACAGTTGCAGAACTTTTCATTCTATAATGATTAAGCTTTATTAGCAACACGGGTTACAGTTTAAGGAGATTACACTGTTATTTGGAAGTTTCCTTCTTAGTTTGCAACTTTTAAAACATACCCATATGAGTCCTCTCTCCAGTCTTGGCCCCCATAGAACATACTATACTTCTGGTTGTCAGACATCACATTCACAAGGGTCCCTGCACAAATGACAAAAATGCTGCAATTTTGCTGATACAGATATCAGAGTGGATTAGGTTCATGTAGAATAGAAAAGAAACCAATGTGTTAACACGGCGTATTTGCGGGGGAAAATTTGGGGCACAATTGTGCTGCAATGTGCTCAGTCAGTGCTATGATTTTCATGTCACTTCTTTCTGGGGCTTAGGCGCCAGGGAAAGTGAAATTAAATGGGAGCCAGCTGGAGCACTATTGAAAGTACGCACTGGCCAGCATGTACTTTCAACAGCAGGCATATATGGCGGTGTGCACCGGTACGCGCCGCTATACACCGCGTGGACCCCCATCTTTCAAGTAAACAGTTGCAGATTTTGCTGCCAATCAACAATATTTCTTCAGTAAAATCCACAACAGACTGGGAAGAATGCGCTGTGCAGCCATAGCACATTAATCCTGCCTCTGATGCATCCACCAATGGCCACCTGAGATGTCAGCAAATTAGTGCAGCCATTGGTGGACACAATGGAGGTAGGACTATTAGCCGCACGGTCAGAGGCGTAACTTCAAGCTCTTGGGCCCTAGTGCAAAAAGTGAAATGGGCCCCCCGTTATCATGCGCCATTGACAATACTGGTGTCTTCCTATGTGGCAGAAGGGCTTTTGGGCCCCCTCAGGCTGCAGGGCCCGGTAGCGACTGCTACCACTGCACCCCCTGTAGTTACGCTCCTGCGCACGGTGTATTCCTACATTAAAACTTAATTGCAGATTTATTACAGAAGGGAACATCGGCAACATATCTGCAGTCTATCTGCAACAAGCTTGCTGCAAATTTAAAAGGGTTGTCCATCCCATAAAAAAAAGAAAGGAGCAGCGCCCAGGACCCTATGAAAATATAAAAAATGGATACTCAATTTCCTCTGGTCCCAGATTCCAGAGCCGCGTCTCCCTGGTCTTCTGCTGTCATGCCATTACTCCTGAACGGGGACGTCACCGCCTCAGTCACTGACTGGCTGCAGTGGTGACATTCCCATTTGGGAGTGACAGCATGTCAACAGATGACCAAGGAGACCGCAGCACTGGAACCAGGGAACGGAGGGGGGTGAGTATATGTTATTTTTATTTTAATGGAGGCCCAGGAGCTGCTTCTTTAATTTTTTTATGAGGCGGACAATCCCTTTAAAATCCACATCAGATTTTGTCTGCAGTGTGTGGATGAGATTTGTTTAAATGTATGTTGGAACTCAGCTTAATGGCAATACTCTAAACTGCAGGTGCCTCCTATTAGAAACTTATCTGACTTTTTCCACTGCCACCCTGTGGTTATTTATTTATTTACTCTATATGGTGTAAATTATACAGTACGCAATGCTGGCATCTAGTGCCCACTATGTGTATAACAGGAACACAAGCAGGTCCCTGGCATGTTCAAGCACTGAACATTTTGGATCAAGTTGCATATCAATATAATTCTTTTTCACATGTGGAGGCACAGGGTCATGCATTAGATTAGCATCTGTACAATGTTTTTGCCCATTGACTTTAAAAAGATGTTCCCATCCTGCACTTTGATGGCTTATTAGTAGTATATGCAATCAAAGAGTGATAGGTGCAGGTCCTACCTCGCACCTTTTTATGGGAACAAGCCCCCAAAAGTCTCTACTCAGAACAGAGAGTTGATTGCACTTCACTTGCACACAATTTTCCACTCTGTTCTATGGGGGCCCGAGTACAGCCAAACACACCGCTGACCTGAATTCAGTACTCCCATAGAACATGGTAGTTTGCAAGTGCAGCCGGCTCTCCATTCTGAGCAGTGACTCTTAAGGCAATGTTCACACGGCTTATTGCCGACGTAATTGCGGGGACGGATTTCGCCCCGCAATTACGTCTGCTACCGTGCAGAGGGGCGGGGGGCCGGCAGCTCGCCGGCTCTATAGACATTCATTACGCATGGCGCGTACATTCCGTAAATAATTGATATGTCACTTTCTCCCCGCCCGGCGTATTCGCCGAGTGAGGAGAGGAGACGGAATCCATAGTTGGGCTAAAACCCATGGGATTACCGTAATGACTGGGACGGATTTCAGTCGTACTGTAGCGCAAATACGGCGCGCAATACGGCTGAAATCAGTGCCCAAATCAGCCGTGTGAACGAGCCCTTAGGAGCCTGTTCCTGAGATAGGTGCAGGTCTTAGAGGTGGGACCTGCACCTATCACACTTTGATGGCATATCCTGTCAATGTGCCATCAAAGTGGAGATGGGAAAAAATCCTATTTTAAAGCTTGGATGGTGACATCACAATGACAGTGTGCTCATTACCCCCAAAAAGTCAAAGTCATGTCTTAAATCCCACTGATGTGGTGGAAAAATCTTAAACAGGCAGTTTGTTCTCAAAAACCCTCCACAGTGAGGTAAAAGACATTGCTAGTTAGCACAAATGTTTGATTTCAGTTGTTACTGCCAAGGGTGGCACTCTCAGTTATTAGGTGTAGGTGGCAATTACTTTTTCACATGGGTGATGCAGGTTTTGAATAGATCTTCACATTCAATAAATAGGTCAGATCATTTTAAAGCTGCCTTTTCTGTTTACGCCATTGTCTTTATCGTCAGATTACTTGGATGCTCTATAGCAAAAATAGAAGAAAGTCATAAGGCGGTAAATACTGTTTCTCTTATCTCATACCATTAGCATAACAATGGGGTATCCCTGCCCCTGTGAACTAGGACAGATGGTACTTTTAATGAGAATTAATCAGTTAATACCCCTCTAAAGGCCAGGACGACCCCACCTCCAGTGTGTTTCTTTCTATCCTGTGATGCTAACCCTATGAATCTTGTCCCTCAGAGGCCCTAGTCTTAAGGTATGTTCACATGGCGTAATGGTGGCGCGTACAGTACGGCGGGTGTTTTGGGAGTCGCGCTAATCAGCGCGTACTCCCGAAGCACGGGGGGCCAGCAGCCTGCCGACCCCATTGACATGCATTACTCGCGGCGATTACGACATGTCACTTATCTCCCCGCGCGTACAGTACAATCGTATTGTATGCGCAGGGGGGACGAGGCATAATCCATAGCTCTCTACGAGAGCTATGGATTACCATAATTGCGGCGCACATCTCGCCACGTATTAGGCTATGTTCACACAGCTTATTCACATCGCGAGAATACGCGTCGGTCGGCGCGAGCTCCCGAACACCCGGCGTAATTGCGGGGCGTATTGTACGCCCTGCAATTAGCCGTGTAAACATACCCTTAATTGCAAATATGCGGCAAAATGCGCGCCGAAATTACGCCATGTGAACCTACCCTCAAAGTAGTGAATGTATCTGCTCAAGCCACTTTCTCAGCTATGAGAGTTGGAAGCTTCAGACCTTGTCTGTAGCACAACTAGATATAACCTCTCTGCCGGACATAGCGTTGCACCTTTAAGAAAATCAATCAGGTGATTTCCATTCCTGTGTTACCTAAGGCCTCGTTCACACAGCTTATTTGGGTACAGATTGGCGCCGTGCTCCGCGCCGGATTTGCGCTGCAGTACGGCGCCAATCCGTCGGAGTCATTACGGTAATCCACTGCTCTCATAGAGAACAGTGGATTCCGTCGCTCCTACCGCTCGGGAATCCGCCGGGCGGGGAGAAACTGACATGCAATTATTTACGGCGCGTAGCGCCGTAAACAATGCATTGTCTATGGGGCCGGGGGAGCGGCGCCCTGCCGGCCGCTCCGACCCCGCCCCCGTTCCCGCCCCTTATTCACGGCGGATTTGTGAGCTCAATACGGCTCACAAATCCGTCGGGAATAAGCCGTGTGAACACGGCCTTAAACTCTCTGGGGTGTTTTCACACAGTGCGGTTTTGGTGCAGTTTTAACTGCGCTCCAATTAAACTGCGTTTATTACCAGCAAGCTTCTTTCAGTTGTCTAATTTGTTCAGAAAGATGTTTCAAGTAATCAATTACAGTGTTTGAAGTCTTGTGGATTACAAACAAAATAATTGATTACTCACTATCCAAAGGGTGCTTTCACAGGCAGCTGCGCCTTTGGAGCGTTTTTTGGATGTGTTTCTTGTGCAGAAAGGCACAGCAATTAGTGCTGTACATTTCTGCACAAAAAAAACGCATCAAAAACACACCAAAAAAACGCACAGTGTGAAAGCACCCTAAGGCTATGTTCACACAGCTTATTTTGTATTCGTATTGTACGAGCGGGGAGATAATTGACATGTCATTTATTCCCGGCGCTTATGCAACGCGAGTAAAGACGGTCTGTGGGCCAGCTGGCTGCCGGCCCCCCCGCGCCGCGGGAGTATGCTCCCGAGCACACTGCGTAATTGCGGGGCGTACTGTTTTACGCCCCTAACAGTTAAGATAAGTGAAAAAAGCTTGCTGGTAATAAAGGCAGTTTAATTGGAGCGCAGTTAAAATTACACCAAAACTGCACTGTGTGAAAGCACCCTAAAGATTTATTTGAATGGAGGAAAAAGGAACATTTTTTAAAACTATTTTCCTGTAGGAATAAAGCTATGGTCACATGTCGTTTTTCTAACGTAAAGGGGACGATTTCTGGCCGCAGTTTGAAGGTTCAGCCGTCCCCCTTTACATTGAACAGTTCATGTTGTGCCTGAAAACTGGGTGGAAGAATGAACATGTTCAAAGTTTTTTAGACGGTCGGATTTAAGCTAAGTTCACACGGCTACTTGCAGGGCGCACAGTACGCCCCACAGTTACACCTGGTGTTCGGGAGATCGGCGCGTACTCCCGCATTGCGGGAGGGGGGGGCGGTTGCGCTCCGGCCCCATAGACTGTCATTACTCGTGGCGCGTTGTATTGTATGCCGGGTTTGAGGAGGGTAAATCCATAGTTTTTCTATGAGACTGCGGATTGCCGTAATGACTGGGGCGCATTTCGCTCGTATTAAAGCGCAGTACGCCGCAAAATACGCAGCGAAATGCGCCCCAATTTAAACATATAGTCAGAAAATCTGAGCTGTGTAGACTATGAAGATGGTTAACAGTCAGTTTACAGAGAGTTTTAAAATCCGTAAACTGTCTGAAAATCCGACTAAAAACCATTGCCGTGTGGCCATACCCTAAAGGCTACATCCACACAGCAGAGGACAAAATACTTATTGAATTTTAAAAAGTATAGTTTTTATATCTTTTTTTACCGCGATTTTAAATTGAAAAAATACTATATAATCCACCATTTTCAAGTGAAATATTGTGAATTATAGAACATGAGGATGATTTACAGTCGGATTTTTGCAGATTCTGACGTGTGTCCAGAATTCTGAGTATCAAGAGGTCCTCCCTATGGGTAACTTCTTGCTAAATGGCCATTTGTTGTGCTACTGGTAGGATGTAAGGAATGCATTGATTATTCACTGTAAGGGTAGGTTCACACGTCTAAATATCAGGCATATAGCAGCGCGTACTGTGCGTGCCGCTATACGGCCACAGCTTCAGAGGGACGCAATGGCTAGCGCATACCTCTGAAGTTCTCACTGACTGTCATTCTCCCCAGCACGTAATCAGCGGGAAAAATTGACATGTCATTTCTATCCCCGGGAGCGTATTGTGTGCTGAGGGAAAGAACAGATAATCATAGCTCTCAATGAGCGCTATGAATTACCGTAATGTTGACCCCTACTTTGGCCGTATTGAAGTGCGATTACGTGCTGAAATACGTACCGAGAATACGCCGTGTGAACATACCTTTAGGGGATGTCGACATGGCGTGTTCAATATGTTTTTTGGATACATTTTTAGATGCATGTTTGGGTTCGCGTTTTGGACCCTAAACGGAACCAAACACACATCTAACAATTTGATTTACATTGCTTTCAATGTAAAACACGCATCAGCGTTCAGACGAGTGATCACCGATGCATGTTTACATGCGTCTTTGTGATGTGTCTTTCTGATTCGTTCATAGAATTGACATTTAAAACTATAGGGTGCGTTTCTGCTGCAGCAAAAACGCATCCAGACATGCACCTGCGTTTTGGATGCGTTTTACGCAGCGCTTTTGAAAGCGTTTTTCTGAATGAAAAACGTATTGAACACACCGTGTGAACATACCCTCAGGCTGGGTTCACACGGCTTATTTGCAGGGCGTAATTACGCCCCGCAGTAACGCCGTGTGGCCTGGGGGCGGCGCGGGGAGGGGGGGGAGAGACTTGCATTACCAGAGGAGACGTAATCCATAGTTCTCTATGAGAACTGTGGATTACCGTAATGACTGGGACGTATTCAGGGGCATAACTAGAGAAGCCAGGGCCCCATAGCAAACTTTTGGATGGGCCCCCCCCCCCCCTTACCACGACCATGTACCAGGACACGCTGTTAGATAATGCAGATACTACAAGGGGCAAAGATCTCACCATACATCTCACCATCATACTGCTACCAACCAACTCCACTTTTCCCAA